>JACDJE010000063.1:2465536-2518416 GCA_016647715.1 Pavo muticus
GGTATTAAGGTTAAAATGTTTTTCCTCATATTATTGAAGCTGTGGAGGAAAAGAGGTCTTTGATTTTTGTCAGTATTAATGGGGATTACGAGAAATGTAATATAATTTTCATTGAGTAAATAGGTCATGCTCACCTTTGCTTGTGTTCTTGCTGTTCCAAGGTTGAAATGGACTTTTTTGCTGTATTGCTGCTTAGGAGAGATGCTGTGTTGTGACTGCAGAAGGTCTGAAAGCTTCTATTTCTGTTTGGTTCCTGAAACTATTCACATCAGGGAGAGCAGAAATACAATCTTGTGACATTATTTATATGAACTAAAACAAAAGGGTCATATTTTAACTGTGATGATTTCCATCTTCTCCCTGAACACTGGTGAATAAATAAGGAGACTCGAGTAGTGTGTGTTAGTGATGATGGTTGAACAGGCAGCAAGTCCAAATAAGAATCCCCGTACTGGAAGCAGAGTTTGTGTGTACAGACTGGGCAAATGGTTACAGGTATTTAGGTCTATATAGTTCTGCTAAGACAGTGTTCAAGACTTCTGAGTTCTTGAACAATCACTGAAAGCCCTTGTTGTATTACTATTCCTCTGTCTCATTGCACATGTGAGGGAATTCACAGAATGTAATTTGACTAAGATCATAACATGTACATGAATCAGTGACAAGATCTTGTTATACCTGCTGCTGCCTTCTTACCTGTGGTTCACTCTTTGCTCTGCCAATCTACTGTAAAAACCTTGGGCAGGCTTACCAACTGACCCAGACTATTAGTGCTAGGACTAGAACATCTAGATCAGATCTGAAGGATTTTTAAGTAGTGAAGTCAGGACAAAGGATACCAGAAGGGTTGATAGGAACACCTTTAGTATCTTCTACCCACCTTTTAAGTTTTGCTAAGCAACAATTCAGCTGTGACAGATCAGAATTCTGGATGACACTTTAAATTTTCTTTTTGGATTTTTCCATTTTTCCCTCCTGTCTTTGTGCTATTTGTCTTCTGCCTTGGTATTTTTGTTCTTTCTGTTGTTATCAATATTTCATAGTTCATTTTCTTCTGGTAGTTTCAATAGTTCTTTTTTTTTTTTAACTTGGCAACTCATTAAAGGCAAGAAGTGCAGAATAAGTCATGATAGTCAGGAATGTCAGGTTTACGCTTCCTATAATAAAGCAAGTATTTAAGTGTAGATTTAATGCTTACATTTCCTGATAGATGTCCTCAGCTCAATAAGCAGAAGTTTTTATCAATATTCTTTTCTTGCTTTCCATTGATTGACTTTCGAAAGGTGAAGCAGTCAGGCAAATCGCTTATGAACGTCGCTATTAATCTTTTTATTTCCCTTGTCTGGACTTCTGTTTTACAGCAACTTCACACAATAATATTATGCACAAACAAACTGAAAGCGCATAATATTTCATTACATAATTTTCAAAAGTTCCTCTTCCTGATTTCCCTTCCCCTTTTTTAAAGGCTATGTTCAGAGTGATTATAAGCTATACCTAGTCATCTGTATCTGTGATGTTTCTAGTTGACAGCTTACTTTACCTCCTACATAGGGAATGGTTTAGTTCCATTATTCAGTCAATAACTAGAGCTGGATTTACTGATAATAATCACCATTTTAACAAATTAAATTCTTGTTTTTTGTTTGTCCTATAGCTTTGTTCTTAGGTAGATATGGTCATGTTTAAAAGTCCTCTCTTACCTACAGCCAATACAATGCATTACATTTCTCTACCACTCGATGACTTGCCTCACAGAAGAGACATTTTATAAAGCAATGTGGTATCTCAGTCATTAGATGTGCCTCATTAATTTCAGCGGCCTACTCATTTATTAAAAGTCCTTCGTTGTCTCCAGTTTTATTCTTTCCATGATTTGTTAAAACCCCTTCAATTTCCTCTAACTGATTTGATGGCACTAATTTATTCTGTGTGTTGGCTGCCTATCTTTTTGCTGCAGTAATGCACTCTGTTTTTGTCTTCTATTGCTTCCAGTACTCCATTTTCTTTTACTCTTATAGGCATAATTAGTCCCTGATTGTTTCTAATTCCTTTCATTCTTTCCCAGAAATGTATCTATACAGCTGATAATATCTCTGCTTGAAAAGGAATATTCACAAAACATTTCATTTCATTCTTTTGCATGATTTAAATGAGAAGTCAGAGAAATGATAATTTTTGACAAGTCAATAGGAGCCAATAATTCCAAATGGTGAACACTCTGAGTAGAAGTTACTCTAATCAGACTGAATAGAGGTTAATAAAAATCAGTGTTCTGTTTAACATTCAAGTGAAATGGGAAGATGCTAACACTTGACTAGACACACCACAATTAGTCTAGTAATTATGACTTTGTTTTTCCTTGAAATGCATCCCAATGTATTTACCATTTGTAATATCTTGCTGGTTTTGCATCATGTGTTAAATTAGGTAAGCTTTACATTGCCTGATGCTAAACAGCTTTAGCATCCTTGTTTGCAATTGAAACATAGGTAGTATTAACAGAGCAGATGGACAGTTACCCTGCAGCAAATGTTTGGTTACATAAAGGTGAACCTACCATGCTTCTTTTCACCAGTAAGAGCAGTTTATGCTTCTTCTGGGGTTTAATAGGAGCTCTTCAGATCAAGACTCCCTGTCTATGGTAAGAATTACTTTTTCCTTCAGATGAACTGTCTATGCTGTGATAAATAATGGAGTGGGAACAGTTTGTCCCCTGTGATCCTAAAACCTAACAGGAGTTATGAATTGACTTTCACTGAATTAAC
The DNA here is from genome assembly GCA_016647715.1 of Pavo muticus. Lineage (NCBI taxonomy): Eukaryota > Metazoa > Chordata > Aves > Galliformes > Phasianidae > Pavo > Pavo muticus. Next base: position 2,468,305 of record JACDJE010000063.1, read on the forward strand.
AGAGCAACTATTAATCTTCTCCCAGTGAATCTGCCTCTTGTATTCTAATTCTTCTGTATTTTCTTTCCTCCCTCCTTCATCCTGTTTTCTACTTCATCTCCTGCTCTTTTTCTCTTATCTGGTTGTTCCAGGTGGTAGTGCAATGGTCAGATTAGCAAGAATTAATATTCCCTCTAGCTACAGACAAAATATAGTGACTGGCTGAGTCACTGGAAGATCTGAGATTGCTCATGAAATTTGTTTCCAAACTGAGCAGATCTTAGAATTCCACAGGGATACTCTCTGTCCAGACTGCTATATCAGTCAGCATCAAGGTGTAAGGTGAGTCAAGCCTGTGTGATGTTAGGAGAGGTGTGGTTGTTTTTGCATAGTAAAACTTTGAATTTGTTGTATCAGTTCAATGGACAGGTTCACATGAAATGTGGAGTAGAGGGACTAAGGCAATGCAAAACTGAAAGGCAAGGGACTATCCCAAGCATGTGAGTCAATGATTCAGGAAAGCCCCTCTTGGAAGCTGGTATGCTTGAGGGTAATATAAGGAGCAGCATTAGCAGTGTGGCTTATTGCAAGACAGAGAATAGTAAGATTCTCAAGATCAGCTTAGCGTTTGTTTGAGTTGGAGAGGCACTCATAGTACATTCGAACCTCTCTACTAGATTTAACATCTAATTGCCTTTTTGCTGTCTGAGAGGATTTTGTGCTCTTGGATTGAAAAGGTTTTGGATTTAGAGTTTAGGAAAGTCAAAGATAACAAATAGCAACTTGGAAGGTTTATCTTTTCTTCCAAAGATTGTTTCTATGTGTGAAGAGTGACATAAGATGCATATAGATTAGCAGAATAGATGAAAAAGTGAGCCCCTCAAATTCTATTCAAATGAATATGCTTAAGCTTAGGCTTTCTTGAGTTTCATTTGACAAAACTTCTAATTAAATAGGACACTGCCAGTATGAATTTACTATTTTAAAGGCAAATACTTTAGCATCTATGCCCTGTAAAAAGTTGGGTTACTTTAGCTTTGTATCTGTCAATTCACAGGCAAAAAGAAGGTAGTTATATGTATCCCAGTATAGGGTATCTGATTACATGTTAGGTAGCAGTGAGCAGGATTGATGAGATTGATGAGCAGGAGGCTGGGAGGAGATGGCTGGAGTATAGAGCTGATTGGGATCATCCAACAGTGGACATTGAAGTTAGGGAGATATTTCTCAGATCCTAAACTTTAAAGTTACATGCTGAATCTAAAAAAAAAGTGATTAATTTGTGGAGTGTCTTAGGATAATTTATGTCCATTCTCACTCATGAATCATAAATAATTGAATATTTGCCTTAAAGAAAAAAACAATAGATTTGAATAAGTATGAAAAAATATGGCTCTACAACTGTTTTAGTTCTCATACCATTTATAGAAGCAGACTTTATATAGTGATCATTGAAGACTAGGAGATAGCTTTCTATTATACTTTATAAACTGATTGATTAAAATCCCTACAGGAAATTTATTTTATAATGAAGTTATATAAATAGTCTTGGTTAATAAAATTTGTCATCAACTAAAGTGTCCTTGTGCAGTATTTATACTCTAGTAAACATATTAGTTTGTTAACTGATATTCTACAAGAAAGTAGTTTTTAAGTAGAGTGCTTTACAGTAAGGAAGGAAACAGTTTTCTTAGACCTGTGAAATGTGAAATTTCCTGTCTTTCCAATGTAGCACAGTTCTCTTTTCCTTTCCCCAGCATACCATTGCTGATCTTGTACTGGTAGCATAAGTTATACCTTGGACAAAGAGGCTCCCAGGAAGATGCTTGGGGAGAGGAAATCTGGAAACACTTAAATAGAAAAGCTGTGTGGGTCAAATTGCTACAACAAGGCACTCTAGAGATAGGTTAGTTGGCAAAGATTACATAAAGGGGTAAAACACATAAGAATTCCATGAGCTACATGGATATCATCTGCATGCACTCATACCAAATGTGGATCACAGTCATTTGCTGTGGAGCAGGCAGTGATCAATGTGCTCTACTATGCATGTGTCCTAAGAACAAGTTCTTGCTGGGACTGCTCTGGATTATTAGCAGAAGATAGTTATTTGACTTACCATTTGGCTGGGATACATAACAGCTTATATATCTAAATTCTTTTGAGCTGTTGCACTGTCTTCAAGAACACTGAAGAACAGATTTATTTCTGGCACATTTCCATTGGACTGGGTCCTAAGTCTGCTGTAAAAGAACTGTGGAACTTCAATAGGAACCATTTCTTGTACTGATTTTCTTGGAGGTAGCCTAGTGAAATGAATTGAGTCACTTTAAATATAGCATTAACTTTATTATTTTTTTTCTATCATACTTTAAAGTTTGACCTCAAAAATATTGAACCTATTTCAAATAACACTATGCTACAGAAGAATCTAAAAGATGGTTATGACTGATTTTTGTCTATGTTCTGTGAAACTTGAAAATTCCTATTTCTCAATTGTTCAGTATTTTTGGCATTCAGATAATTGAATTACTCAGTAGGTATTACTTAGTGATACCACAAAAGAGCCAAATCATTTAACCTATCTAGTGTAGCAATGTGATCTGATTGTTACTCCTGTTGCATAACTGTAAATCTGTTGGTTCTGTGCACTATGTCTTGTAAGAAGTGTACATGTGCAAACAAACCTTTTTTCACTTTTGTTTATATTATATGCAAAGCTGAAGATTATTGAAAGGAGAGGGGCTTTCAAGTACACAGGATCAGAGTTTGATGCCTCAGCACGAATAAAAGTTACACCACTGAAAATTTTTCCTTCTTCCTCTCTCAATTTTTCTTAACCAAGCCCAAATAACAATTAAAATCAGGAGAGACCTGCAATTTATAGCTGATCGTATCTAATCATTCCTAATTGTTTCTCCTTTGTAATCCACTGCTTTGTACAGGTCAGAAACTTGTGTTTGCGAACACTTCATGTAGGAGATCTTTTTCCAAGCCAAATAAAAACAAACCCAAAAACAAATTAGAAGCTTTTAAAATGAAATTGTTGGTAATGTAAATTTAGTCTATTCCTTAGAGGATGCAAAGTGAAGGTTACTGTGACATTTTGAAAAAGGTGATGTGTGAAATAGAGATGAGTGAACAGTTGAAGTTGTATTTAGATACTGCTGAGCCATTGCTTAAAAATGCCTCAGTACCACAGAGGGTAGCAACTATGTCACCAGTTTTCAAAATGACTTTGGACAAGATGTGGAAAATTCCTGACTGGTAAGTTTAATGTCTCCATGGGGAAGCAAAGCCATAGATAAATGTAATCAGGAAGAGACTGAGCAGCTTCTGCAAGGGAGTCATGTCTCCCAACTTTGTTGTAGTTCACTGAAGGAATGACTCTTGTGTACTCAATAAAGGTGATGTAATTCATGCCTACTTTAAAAGGCCCTCAGATCCCCTTCTTTCCTCCCACCTGCTCAAAGAAGCCAAAATATCATAAGTACAGCTGAAAAGACAGAAATCAGAAGGTAGGAACAAATATTCAGTTTTCTTAACTGTGGGATTTTCACCAGGCAAATTCCACTGAAATCTTCCATAAGGCCCCTGCTATTCAATGTAAGCAATCTAGGGAAGAGAGTAAAAATAGGAAGGTGGCAAAACTTGCTGATGGCCCTAAGCTGTACAGAGTAGTAAAATGAGAGCTTACTACAAGGACCTGAAGAAGGATCTCATGACATTGAGTGATTGTGTATAAAATGAAATTCACTGCTATGATGGGTAAAAACAACACCGAAGAGGAAAATGCTTCTTATGGATATATGTGATGGAGAGTTCTGAATTACCTATTACCAGTCAGGAAAGATATGCTGTAGTTAGAAGCATTTCTATGGAAATGTTAGATCTGTGGTGATTACAAAAAAAGCAGATGGGTGTTAGGAAAGATTAAGGTGGAAAAGAGAACAAAATAAATACCACACCATTTGTGTTATAAGAAATTGAGAGTAGAAACAGTAGCAAGGAAGATCAAAGTTGCAGAATGACTTCCTTGTGAGAAGTGGCTATGGACATGATGATTCTTCAGTCTGTGGGAGTTTACAGATGGGAGGGATATAATTGAATCTATAAAATGACAAATATTCAGAATACAGGTATGGTCCAATTGATCTTTGTCTTTCCCAGTCTGTGAAGGCCACAAAAAGACATCATGAATTTCAAAACAAGCAAAAGGAGACAAGTTGTTGCATAGCATGCATCAACTGTAAAGTTCAGTGCCAAAGAATGTTGTAGATGCCAAGATGCTGCATAGGTTCAAAGTCATGTAAGGAACGTACATTTATAAGGGAGATAATTCCCCAGTCCACAGGCTGATGGAAGCTGGAGGAGTACTGGGTTCATACAACTGTGTTTGTTCTGTTCTTACACTCTTCCCTAAGCATATTCCATTGTACTAGAGACAATGAGCAGGCAGTTTTTATCTTCTCAGATATTGAAGCCTGCACAATAAATTCTGTAAGCTGCTAATTTGTGTTTGTACGGCATACAACTAACTAGAACCTCAGCAAGCCCTTCTGTGTAAACTAGCATTTGGTGACATTAAGCTAGAGAAACACACAGATGCTATAATGTGGGGCATGGACAAACAAGAACATGGTACAGTACAGAACACATGTCAGAATGGTGAAGCTGCGACTTAAGGTCGAATTCCTGCAGTCTCTGAGGTCTCACTCTCAGTTAAATTATTTTACTGGTATTGATAGGTGCTTGCTTGAGCTAAAATTATCCCAGAGGTATTAAAGCAGGAAAGGAAGGGGAGATTTCTCTCTTATCCTGGTAAACCTAAAACCTATGCACTTCTTTTGTCATTACAATTTTCTGTTTCAGGTGTCAGCATCTTTAAGCATTGTGGTTGCTGAATGGGACGAATGTGGGTGTCTGTTCCTGATAAGAGATGGAGAGCAGAAAATTAAGATGCATGCTCCTGAGAAAGTAAAGATTGTAGGACAGCAGAATAGGAGAGCAAGCCTATTCCTTGCTATCCACAAGACTGTCTAGGGAATGTGCAGGCATTGTTTCTGTGCCATATGAAGTTAGAAGTGTATTTGTCCAGAGGGAAAAAATAATTTCTTCTATAGAGGAGATGAACCTGATTTTTTTTTTTTTTTGAGGTGTTCATGTTGCTGTGGAAGTGATCTAATATCAACCATAATGTTGGCGTTATGATGTCAGTTATAGAGTTCTGGACATGGAAAAATGTCTTGGATAGCAGGAGGTTTTGCAACTCTACATGGAGGACAAACGAATTTTGATAGGATTTGCTTGGATAGCTGCTTTTTCTTCTGTCTGTTTGCTCCCACCTGGTGTCGCTATTTATCGCTGCTAGGCTTCCCCAGGCTCCATGTTTGGCTGAATGGCACAGTTCTGCTCTGCACTTCTTGGCAACCACCGTGTGTATAGCCTGCACTGCCAGTCTGTGCTGCCTCACATACTTGTCTCCCTAGTACATCAGAGAATCGCAGTGACAGCCTGTGTAAGGCTGCTACCAGAGATCTATATTAGTGCAGTGTTAGAAAAGATAGCTTGCCAGTAATTTCTCAGTGGTGGTTATGTCTTAAAATGGGGATGAAAGTTGTATATACTTATTTTGTTTAAAAAGAGTGATACTGCTAGTAAGCATGAAATTTCTCAGAAAGCTAATGTGAGTGCCTTTTGAGTTTTCAAAGAATGCTTTTCTCTTCCATTTTACTTCAGAAACGTTTGGATGCTGGCTGTAATTTTTTCCTTTCCCTTTTGTATTGGTATTTCTTGGAGCGTAGGGGATGGGGGAAGATAAGGGTTTGTGCGGTACTGATGGACAAAATATTCTTGTCATTTCCCTAAGAATCCATTTATTTTGAGCCATCCATCTGATGGCTTGGATCTTAAAACTGACTTCTGAACACACATCCAATCTTCCTTTCTCATGCAACTGCTGTATATTCTGATATGCAACATCAAAACTTGTAAAACTGTGAAGAGGAGAGTGTGTTTATTTTACCTGTCCTGATCTGCCTTTTCCTGCAATTACTATCTAAACTGTCCCAACCAGAACACTTGGTTATTTGCAGTTAGGTTCGCTAGTTCTCATTCAGTACAGTGAAAGCTGTACTTCTGTGCCAGACCTTTGCTCTGTGTGCTACAAAGGCAGAAAGCAGTGCCTGCCATCGTGTCCATAGAAGCTTGCTTTTTTTTTTAGTAGACAGGAGATTTAAACTTTGATTAGGGCATTGCTAGGAGGCGTGGTGTGTGGACAGCTCTTTAATAACCAGTGGGACCAACTCTTGTGGGTGGCATGCGCTCTCTACAGTTCACAAGGGAAGGGGGACGCTTCATGTGCTTTCTTGAAGTTTCAGTATCAGACGTCTTCCTGCTAAGTTTATGCTTGCAGAAACCTTCATTTTTGTGCTTTCTGTCAGAACAGCCTAATAGCACTACTGTAAAAGCTGAACTGCTGAAGAAAATAAGTTCCCAATAGTGAATATTCACTTCTGGATTTTTTTTGTTGCAGGTTTTTGTTTTTGTTTTTTTGTTTTTTTTCCAAAATAATGAAAGAAAAATAGTGAATGAGTTATTACAGTCTAGGTGACTGTATTGGGTGTTTGTCTGTTTGATGTGGAGGTATTAAAGAGAATGCCAGTCAGGGTGACATCTATTTTTTTTTAATCCAAGAATGACCTAGGGATATAGGGAGAAGAAGTAGACCAGACTGGCTAGTGGATTACCCAGGGAATACTCTGGTATTTTTAACCATGCAAATAGCTAGTCATCTGTTTCGAAATAAAGAGGATTACTTTTTGCTTGATAGCTCTGTGTTGTGTTTTCTCTGTGTCCGGAGAATGAACTCTGCACTTGCCAAAGAAGGAAAAACAGGCAGTAGATCACATCATAGCTTTAGCTCCAGGAAGAAAATGCTATGGTCATTTACAATGTCTAATCCAGATTTGACAATCGTGTGCTTGCTAGGTCACTGGTGACTGCATAAGCAAAAAATGCAACATGGATATGTGTGTTTCTTATACGGCAACTTTCATCTTCAGCAAAAAAAAAAAAAAAAAAAAAAGAAGAAATTACTTTTCTTTCCACAGGCAGAGTTTCCTTTTATTTTACCAGTAACTACATCAAACAGCCATCTGCATCTCCTGTGGAGTTCAACTCACTCAGCTAGTTTCTGGAGTAACTGGCAAGAATACATACATACAAGAAAATGTACAGAAGCAGAATCGATAGCACCATTTCTTTTAAATGACAAAAGGAACTTTCTTCCTTGTTGCTAAGCTATATTTCTTGTTACAACTCCTCTAGCAATGCTGTTTCAGGCAACTTGTTGATTTGTCAAAGTAATGATTCTAACAGTTATGTATGGCACAGAGCAAATTCTGACCACGCTTGAGCAAGCTGAAAGGCCCCCAGATGCAAGCAGAAAGCTATGTGCAAGCAGGTTGGTTTCTTTCTGCATTTGAAAAGTACTGGCCAACCTGCTGTTGGTATCAAGAGAAGTTTAAGTGTGAGGAGATAGTTAACTTATCAACTAGTGGGGCTAGCTGGAAGAATTTTTTGTTGCTTAAACTGAAGGAAAATACAGTTCTATGTTACTTCCAGTAACATAAAGTTCAGGAAGACCAGACTAATCATACTGATTTCAGGATTTCATGTCATGCTTAAACTCCATTTCAGATATACTTCAAGAGGTATCCTAGTAATGTAGAGTTGTTCTTGCAGAGCAAAGGATACTAGGTTAAACCTTTCTAATTGCAAATGGATTGATCTATTGCAAGCATGCTAAGTCATCTGTGTGGAATGAGTCTAATTTTTGGTGTATGCTTCTTTTAATAGTCATTGGCCACAGTTCCTTTTATGTCTTTTCTTCCTTTCTCTGCCTTAGCAGTTAATTCTGTCCTCCATCTGAATGTGCACATCTTCACATTGTGAATCTTGTGTGTATGCTGGAAAAAAAATACTGAAAGTATGTTTTTTTCTAATTGTATGTTACAAAGCAAAATAGATGGAAAGTGTATTTAGAAACTGTTTCTAACTGTTTCATTTATTGCCCTTAATTAGTAAAGATGTCTGGCCAATTTTTCTCTTCAGTGTTTTTTGGCTCTGGTTGCATTGTGAATTCTAAGGTGTTCTGAGAAAAGCAGGAAAAAGGAAAATATTTATGTACTGGCTCTGGATGCAAGAAGGGGTGTGAAGATACCTAATGTCTCTTATAAACATCTCCAGGAATTAACTAATTACAGATAATATCATCTGCCATTAATTTTCAAGTATATAGTGAAATAATGGTTTCTTAAGAGAACTTGGAACAGCGTACTGTAAAAGATGAGTAACAAGAAACAAGTCCCAACTCTGTCCATTTCAGCAGAGTGTTATTTTTGTTTAGTCCTGCTTCTGTGAAATCGTCCTTTCTACTTTAAATAGATGCGGTCTAGGATTATTTCAGAAAACTTGAGATTCCCATTATTGCAGCGAAAGGAAGGGAAAGGAATTGCAGTGTGTGGAGCAGCAGGTATGCCCTTATGCTTCCTTACTTATTTGGAAATTTCTATTTCATTGAATTTGACAAACCCATGAACAGTTGCCTGATAGAAGTTCAAGGACTAAGGAGGCAGGTCATTGTGGGAGAGACTGCTTCTGCTCTTGGATATGCAAAGCAAACTAGAGTCTGGTGTCATAATAATGAGCTGTGATAGTGAACTTGGCCCAAGGATCTGCTTTTAATATCTTAAGAAACTGTTTTCTTTCAAGAGCAAAGTCTGCTTTTTCCTACTCACGATAATTTAGAGATACTTCTTTGACACAAGCACACTTTTCACTTGTTTGTAAATTCATTTTCAACTAGTTTTATGTGAATATCTCAAAGATGAACTGTGCTAACTTTCATCTCATTAATGTATTTGTTCATTTTTATTTGCCTGCTAGAATTAAAATAAGACAACAAGCTATCTGCCTCAGCAGCTCTTTACTGAAAGAGGTAGAATTCTTCAGGGACTCAACTGTATTTTCTTTAAAATAAAAACTTTACTCCAATATACAAATCATATCCCTTTTCCTCAAGTAAGCAGCTGCAAAGTCCCATGTGGCTCTTTACCCTGCTGTTTTATCTGGGTCCAAACATGCTTCTGTGAGGCTATTACTGAAGCAATAGACAGGTTTTTCTGTCTGACTAGGAAGAGAGGAAGGCGTATGATGTACTGTTGCTTTGGTGGAAGTGGGGAACTTGCCTCATGTCAGATCACTGTGAAGATAGTGTGGTGTGGCTGCTAGATTGAAGAAGTTGAAATAACTCGAGAGAGACCAAGAGGAACAAGTCTTGTTGAAGGCTAGGCTTTCAAAAGCTTGTTCAGTGGCAGATCTACGAATGAGGCTGTCCTGCACTGTACTTGACTGAATGGGGTGGGTGAGAGCAGGCTGTCAGTCCAGTTTCTGCGGTTGTTCTTTAGGAAGACCAACTGAACAGGGTGAGATGAATCCAGTTGCAGAAGTATATTAGAAATCTTGCAAACAAAAGCAGAATTCCTTCTTAAAAGGCTTCTAACACAGGTAAAGAGAACCATGACTGCGTAAGAAAGAGTTTAGAAAATGCTAGGCACAATCCTAAATAAATCTCAGCAATACTAGGATTTTTGCATTACGTTAATCAGGCCTTGCTACCAGCTTTCTCAAATTTTAGCCCTTAGGATAAGGTTAGAATTTCCTGAATTCCTGCTCATGATCTCTTATCTGCAGGGAAAAAAAAAAAAGACCCAAGGAAAACTATCATTCCTTCAGGTCTCTAAAGCCCACTGCAATGTGCTTTTTTTGCTTGCACAGACAAATGTCAGATGAAGCAGCCTTCCGTTTGTTACGTTCAGCTGTCTTGATAATATTATTCACTCTTGATAACTTTGTCTCCTTCCAAACCAGATCCTCTCCTTGCAGTAATGCAGCAATCTATCAACATTTTAAGAACTTTAATATTCTCTGTGATTGTCTTTCTTAATGGTTTAAGATCACTTATTCAGTGATCTTACTACATTTGCTTGTTTCGGATCAGGGTTTGAAGAGGATTTGCGGTCTCTCTTTGCAAGGCAATTCCTTCTTTTCTGTTTCTTCCTGTAATGTCACAGAAAGAAACCTCCAGTCTTTTACTTCATTCTTCACTGCCAAAGAATAATAAATGAGTGCAATGGTCTTGCTATCTATAAATCACAACAACAAGTTAAAAATTCTAACAGCAGTATAGTTTTTAGAAACCCTTCTGAATGGTAACAGAGAAACAAAGAGAGGACGATAAAAGAACCAGTAAGTGGTTCAACAGTTTCACAAATATTGGTCAGTTACTAAGTATGTAATATAAGGTAGGAGAAGGAATAAAATGTATCATTTCTGATCTAAAAATGAAAAGCTTTACTGTTGATTAAATTTTTCTTTACAAGTTCCTTCAGAGCCGGGACCACGACTAGGTGTTTGCTGCAGCATCTTTAGCCCTTCTAAGCTGCCCTAACAGATAACTGTTGGAGCTCCTCCATGTCTCTTAATCCTTATTCATTCATCTCACTTGTGTATAACTGGGAATTAGAGTTTGATTCCAATGTGGTTAATAAAGAAATTATCAACGAGGAATAATGTCTTCCATGTAAGTCTAAGTGACGTTAATTACTTTGCTTGTGATCCATCTTTCAAAGATTCTAATGATAAATCTTTTAAATGAATGATTAAATTGCTGGGGAAAGTGACTGTACTGAATTAATGCTGAATTAATAATGATGATATGTAAGCACTGGGCTGCACCCAGAGATCTAATGGTCCAAGCTGAGGATTTGGCTGCAGCATAGTGAAGCTTTCTTCCACCCTTCATGCCTATGGGACGTAAAGTGTGGGAAGAATCGTGGAGAGAGCCAGGAAAGTTTGTGAAAACCTGTCTTGATATGGGGTCAGAATGCAGTCAGAACCTGCAGCTAGAGCAATGAGCTGGGAAGGGCTCCCAGATTCCATAGTTTAGGTATAAGGAAACGTTGAATGTGAGAAAATACATAGGTCATTCTGAAAGTAATGCCTTCTATTTATTTTCGTGGAAACCACAGCAGGTACAAAGAGTACAGTAACATTTATTAGAGCAAATTCTCAGCTACAAAACACTTTTTTTTTTCAACATAGTTACCACCAATAGCTGACTTTGTGGATGCGCTGGTCAAGAAGCATTTCATTTCGTGGTGTGGCAGTTGTGTATGGCTGTTCAGAATATGGCTTGTCTTTCAGGTTGCTGTCACCACTGCTGTAACTCACCACCCCCTGCCTCACTGTTCTCATATCCACTGTTTGGTCTCCATGTTTATTTAGCAAGCATCACTGAAAGTCAGCGGGAGTCAGTTTTTCTGCATGGAGGAATTCAATGACACACCTTTGCTTTGTATGCACTTCCATGTCAGACATTTTGTTGGACTGCTCCACTGCTGCCATCTGTTACATGGCAATAAAATATAATGAAATATTGATGGAAAGGTCCAACCTCTTCAGCCATACCACCAATATCTGCCTCTCATGTCATGGGCCAACACAGTAAAATAGGAAGCATTATGATGTTGCTGCTAGAAGCATGTACAAAGAACATGACAGTCAGTAGTGTTCTTAAACAGATTTAAAAGTTTATTTCAGCAGAAATACTAGAAATCATTGTTTTAGTTTGTCTGAGGCACCATTAAAAATTACCTCAGTAATTTGATATTTAGACAAAAGGTATGGGGTTCCTTCCTCAGGTCCTCTTATTCTAGCACAGAAAATAAATAACGAATTACTTAAGGAAATCAGGATTTGACAGAAAATGGGAGTTATTTAATATGAGAAAGTCTGATGATGAGCTATACTATACTAATTCTTGGAGCTAGCCAGTGAAAAGTAGCAAAGCTAGAAAACTTTTCTCTTTATGCATTTTTAGGTACTCCAAACTTAAGAAATCATAACATAAGCTGAATGCATTTCCAAGCTAGTTATTGACACAACTTTCATATAGCCATTGCAATGCTAAATAGTTCATTTTATTAAATACAAGCTTTTCCCAAAGATAGGGAATTATGGAGCAGTATGAGGTTCTTTGTTAATTACTTATATCTTGTTTCACCTTGTGTTTCACCTTGTGTTTCACCTTGTGTTTCACCTTGTGTTTCACCTTGTGTTTCACCTTGTGTTTCACCTTGTGTTTCACCTTGNCAACAGAAATGTGAAGTGCTGAAAAATGTTTTTAGAGGGCATAATATAATTAATGTAAATTTAAAATACTATTAAAGAAGCAAAGACGTATTTTCCTATGGATTTGTAAAACCTTAGTATTGGAGTTAATTCCTTTAACTGAATTACTGTTACATTTTAATTATATTTACTGTAGTAGGAACGCAGAACATAAAACTTTATATCATTGAAGACCTCAAGTGAAAAAATACTAATGTAATGTATTAAAAATCTTTTGTTAAGGAACATTGCGGAGAACTTGCTCTCAAGAGTGAGGGATGCCACTCTTGGCTTTCCTTCATTTGACGTATTTTAGACCTAATTCAGCAGTCATTAACATCTGTGAGTTGAGCTTTTATAATATGTGATGACATTCAATGAACATACTGTACATGTCTCTTTTTTTTTTTTTTTTTTTTAAGAACTTGTCACACTACTGGCCCCATAGGATGATGCATTTGCTTTTCTTCTTTGGATGTAGAACTATTTTTTTCTGTAACTGTTATGGAAGTACCTTTATTTGGTAGCTTTTCAGCTAATTGCTCTGAATGTATTTAAAGGGAAAGGCTTTATTCAAGAAAAGAATCTGCCATTTGTAAATAGTTTTAATGTGGATGGAATAAAGAATTTGGGCAATTTTTAAATTCCCAGAGTTAAATTTTTGAACTTCCTGCATTACAGCCAATAGCACAGAACTACTGTGGAAACATCTTGTTAGAATTGGTGTTACTCCTAATTTCTAAAAGGAATATGACTCATCTTGGAAGTTTGTTACAGTATAAGCATTTTTAGGAGTTGACTCTGCACCTGCATTCTCCATCAGAGAAATTTTGGTTATGCAGCAAATATAGGTTTTCACTCACTGTGTCTTAAATGACCTAAAAATCTATAGATATTTCATTTTTCATTTCTCTGTATCATGAGCCAGCTGGCACGATTGATAGGACACTCATGTTGAGTTGTGGCTTTTCCAGAAGTTTTCCTGTAAAGATGATCAATGAGTATTGAACTGCATTCAACTAAGATGATTTCTGTGCCACGAACTACTTTCAGCATAGAGTATAGAAAACTTATCTGATGTTTTCAACTCACAAAACTTTGAGATATTTTTTTTTAATGACATAAAACCAAGCAGTTTTGGCTCTGATGAATATTCAGCTGCAACAGTAACCTTTTTATTTTTCCTGGAGATCTTGAAAAGCCCTTAGGAGCCAATGCAGTGCTCTGTTTTTTGGGCTGTTGAAATAATTCATCAGAATAGCACATGTTCAGCAAGTTACAGGCTATCATATCCTTCTGCATTATTGCTGCGTATCAGGCCTAAAGATGTGGACTGTATTATACTGTGAGACTCCTTAGGAATATAGTGTCAACAACAAAGTGATATAAAACTGAAAAAATTAGGCTGAAAGTAATGGACAAAGTATTATCGTGTAACTAGGTTGCAGTGATTGTAAAAAAGATATCCTGTATGAAATAGAACATCCTTACCTGTGATACACAGAGTTGTCAGAAGTGATTAAATGAACATTTTACAACAAGGGCTAGATTCTCACTAATATGCTTTAGGCATGTTTGTGTTGGAAAATGGATGCAAGTAGCTCTCTTCCCAAGGTAATATCGAACTGAGGTGATTTCAGGTGCTGCACAGCACCATGTAGAGTGCAAGTCTGGGAAGTAGTACATGTGTTATTACCGTATTGTGTACAAAATAGGAAGTCCTTCCTTTCAGCAGCCCTTTGTTGGGTGCAGTTACATCAGGCACAGCAATGTTGCTTCTGGATTTGCAGATGGCATGGAGAAACCTTCCTTATATGGCACTGTCATGTGGTACAATCTGGCTACTGTTACTTTGGGTACCTTTGTCCAAAGGGTAGGTTTAAGTCTGTGTCACAAACACTTGCTTCTGGCAGTGCTTGGGAAAGTCAAATCCTTATGAGCCTGGGCATTTTGTTACTTGAATCTTTTCACTCTTTGTGAAGCACAAGTTCCTCTGCCTTTTTTACTTTGAGGCCGACACTCTCTGAAGCCTACCCACAATCTAAGGAGGCTCATGGGTGCATCATTTAGGAGTGGTTTAGTGATCAGCCTACTTGTCTGGGGTACGAGAGACTGCAGTTTAAAATATCTGTTTGGTCCAGCAGATCAGAGCAGTTCCACTTTGCATTAAATATTCATTAGGCCCCTGAGTGAAAAAGGGAGACAGAATGATTCTATTTCTGTCCGAGGCTAGGGTCTTTAACTGTGATAGCAGAAAATTTTGGTTAGGTTCTTATTGCAGTGAAAGAATTCAGGGTAAGATCATCTTGCAGTTTCTATAACTTGTTTGCCTGTGTTTCGTCTACAAAGTATGAAATTTGTACCTGTCCTGCTCTTTCATGTGGGTATGGGAGCCCACATAAGGCACTATGTCAGAGTATTTTCTCTAAAGTTTGTTTGCATGCTTTAGATGTAGACATGTGTTTTAATACAACTTAAAAAATCAAGATTTTTTTTTTTATCTTTAATTGAATACTGCTATGCTATATATATTATCTGAACGCTGTACTATGTTATGTCCAGCAGGTTAATACTTCTATTAAACTCTGGATTTCTGAAGTTCTGTTAGATTGTAACTCTTCTAACTGAGGTCAATGCCTGTGAATTTATTAAATGATGTGAGTTTTGTTGAAAATCTTTAAAGATATGAGAGCACATCACATTGGCAGCTTTCCTACTGAGGAGAATTCATTTCTTTCTATGTTGTAGGTCAATAGTTAATATCTTTCAAGGGATTAGCTCTGTCTGTATGAACCAATGCCTATCCCTGAATAGCCCTGACCTTTACAGACAGAACAAAAACGTGGCCAAGCCAAAAAAGCTCAGTTACACTTTATACAGATCCAGGAACTTGGACTGGGAAATTATCTTATGCCATAGAAGCTGACAATGGAGGCTAAAACTCACAGGAGGACTTTCCATAGTGAGTGTTGTAGGGGAGAGTACAAGAAGACAAAAAACATTTCCAGCAACTTCTGAATGTTCTCAGCTGCAACAGTGCCATAGTGTGGGCCACTTAAAACCAGACTGATGCTGAAACGTCAATTCTTTCAGGTTTGCTCTTGTAAATGTATGCTGTGTTGCAGTGGTTGGTACTTATCCTGCAAATTTTCACTTCTGTTCATGTGTACAAATCCCACGGAAGTAGTGGGGCTGGGAGACAGGAGTCAGGCATCCACGAGCCTGAAGGCCGCTAACGGAGCAGTTATGAAACTGTCCCCAGAGCTGTACCGTGGGACACTTGATGAAACTTACGGCTACCAGAAGGTGGCGGCATTGACGAAGAAAACAAGCAGAAATTATGCATTAAAGACTGATGTATGTACTNTGTGTTTCACCTTGTGTTTCACCTTGTGTTTCACCTTGTGTTTCACCTTGTGTTTCACCTTGTGTTTCACCTTGTGTTTCACCTTGTGTTTCACCATGTTAACTAAAATGAAAGAACCTTTAGCCACGGATCTGCTTTTCCTGTTAGGTATATTAAACTTTTCTGTGGTAACCAAGTGTGGAATTCAGAGGCAAATCTATAGTGATTCCAAAGCTTTACTTTGAAAGTCTGTTTAATGTTGAATTCTGTCCCAGCATGAGTGTTTTGCTCATTTGTAGGCCTGTGTGACTTTTCAGTAAGAATAATCAGACCTTTCAAAATAAATTACTGCACTTGGAAGCCACAAAGAATTAACTTCTGCCCTTCTGCCTCGTTTCTCTCCCCCTCTTTGTTTCACGTTATTCTTCTCCCTTATGCTTGACCAGAGTTAATTCCCATGTGTCTCATGTTTATTCACCAGGCTGCTGAAGATAATCGCAATGAAATCTCAGTAGCTTTCAGCTAAGGCAAGTGTTATTTTTTCTGAAGGCATATGATATCTTAGGCCTTGATCTTATGAACATTATACTTGATGCCAGAAGGAGTCAGCCTGGTGAAGTCAAGCACATACAGAAATGTTGGCAGGATTTGCTCTTTCCTAAACATAACACTGTAATAATTTAACAAAGTATGTCATACATGTAATGAGTATTTATCGGGCCCACACAGAGCAGCTGTTGGTGCATTAGAACTGTAATACATAAAATGTATCTGTGTCAATATATGCATTTAAGTGTGGCTGTAAGTGACAGGTAAAGGATTTTGGAAGCACCCAGCCAGTGTTGTGTTGTTAAGTGACTTAGAATACACTGCTTGTGTGTTAGCGTGTGGTTAAAGTTGTGGGATTTCAGCACTGCATCTTGCCTCAGTTACAGAAATAATTCTTCCAGGTCCATGGAAATAATGAAGTGCTCCTGTCTGCCACCTTTTGTAACAATGTCTAAAATAGAGAATTAGATGTTTAGAGGAAAACCAGTAGCGGTGGTTATCCGTTTTTATAAAAAAGTGCTGTATTTTAATACCACTGAAGGGTAGATTCCCTTGGAAAAACACTCAACAGAATGTTAGGAAACTTAGGAAGAGAAGGGCATGGACACAATGAATCAGTAATGATAAAGAAAACCGATTTTCTTGTATTTTTATATAGTGAAGCACTAAATTAAATACAAGTACCTACAGTGCTAATGGATCCTGGTCCTAAATGAGGGGAACTATGAGTCTGTCATTGCCTCCAAAAGGGATAAGAACATCCTATCCCTTTTCTCTGAACTCACTGGTAACATTAGTTTGTTGTTCTCGCAGCAGTGCGAATATATGTCTGTCTGGGCTATTATTACACTTCAGCCTATGGTGCATAGGCTTAAAAAATTTTTCTCACTGTTTTTTGTCTGTGTACTGTAGGCTTTAATTTGTAATTTCTAACTATGAAGTTTCACAGTGAGATTCTGCTAATCTGCTCTTTGTATCTTACTTCCACGTTAGCTGAGAAGCATTTTCTTGACCCCAAGGGACATTTCCTGCTTCAGCTGTTACAGTCCAAATGGACTCTGCTCCTCTTCATGTAGCTGTGCTCCCAGTAATGGGTCCTTAGAGCTACCACCAGCTTTTAAATGGAGTTCAGCATCCAGACAGAGATGTGAGATGATGAGCTACATCTAATCAGTGAAAGAGCAGGCTCAGCACTCCAAAGCTCAGGCCCGTGAAGGATATTTAATTGTCCAGAATTAAACCTCTGATTTCCCCACAGATTTCAATGATGAGCTAGCCATCTAATTAAGAATCTTTCAGACAACTTCCGCTCATTTTACTTAAGTAATCTAGTAAAGGCAGTGGTGCTGCTTGACTAAAAAAGATGAAGTCTTTGGTTGTAGGCTGATAGCATTCAATTAGATAAACTTGTCTGTTGGCTAAACTAACTTTACTCAGTATCTAAAACTTTACCAATACTTTACCAATGGATGTACAATCAAAACCAAGACATGCAAATCTAAAATTAGTAAACTAATTAGTCTGTATTTCCTGCTTCTAAAGGGGAAAATTTGCCACCAGCTTGAAAAAAGTGAAAATGTTTTCCTCAATTAATAAATTATTCAAAGATAATATTGAAGATTAGTGTACTTACAGTGTATATTTAAAGATTTGGTACTTTATAGTGGTAATAGGAAAGTACATAGGCATTTCTAATGTAATGTTATGCGGACACTTGTACATTAACGTACTGACATGTGCAAGGCAATCTTTTAGGGTAGACTTACCATGTTCCAGCTTCAAATGCTTAACTCTAAAGTTACGCATTTCTATTGACTAATGAGGTAATAAGAAATTCCAAGATGTGTTTCTTTCCACCGTATGAAAAAGATGGAATGAACCAAAATTTGCAAATTCTCTTCCTTCTGTTGTTTGTGGAGGGGAGTCTGGTCAGCTTGGTTGCTATCCTTGGTTCTTCACTTTTCAGCAACTGATGGCTGAAGAAAGACCTCTCTTTTCTATCACACTGTCATTATTTTCTCAGACACAAAATTCACTCTGTGAGATTGAAACGATAAGTTATTAAAATTCTATAAGAAATCTCCACCATCACTTCAACATGAGACTTTAGGAAGTTCTAAAGAAGACTTGTGGTTTTTTCTTCTTGTTTTGTTAAATCAAGGACTCGAAAATATGTCTGTTCCCCTTACTGTGAAAGCTAGAATTTCTGCCTGGATCTGGAATCCTCAATGTGACTTTTGAGAAATACTGGAAGACAAGAAAGCAAGGAAAAGCATTCCACTTGCTTAGAAATGTTTTATACCTTAAAGATGAACAAAACCTTGCAGAATCAATCCTGCTAACACCAACCAACTTTAATGAGCATTATCGCTGAACTGATCTATTCATTACTGCTGATTGAAGTCGTGTACTTGTGGTTTGTATGCTGCCAGACATTCTACTCCCCCATAGTCGCCCTGCACAATCATCCTACACTGAAAGTTTACACTTCCTCGGTCTGCTCTAGTTTATATAAAATGTAGATTATTAAGTTATACACAGGGGAACAGGTGGGTGGAGCAGCTGGCATGAGAAGTGAGCAGCCTGACAACAGAAAAAATATCAGGGTAGATTGCAGTACAAAATTTTTCCTAGGAAATTGCAAATTTCACAATCTGTTCATGAGAACTGATGATACAGCTCATGTGCCAGGTAACAAGTCTGGGAGACTCTAGACTTCACTGGAAGCAGACTATTCAAGACCTTCAAAGATCTTGTTCGTTTTGGCTTCAGATTGCTACAGTATATCACGCAATCCTACTCATTCCGGAGAGCAACTCTGTGAAATTCATAAGTATATTGAAAAGGTCACAGTAGTTTTTCAGTCTTAATTAACTGACTGACTGTTTTACTGTATTTCTTATTACAGATTAAGTTTTAAGGAGGTCTTCATAAACTCTTAAGCCATATAAGATTCTGGGGGTTTGTCTTAGGTTCTGTTCAGTGACATAAATTGATTGAATTGCATTGATTCTGATGTACTAGGCAAAGCAAACCAATCAGCTAAAAATGCTCTCCTTAATTTAGGTGCAGTGTGGATTGTGACCTGGTAGAAAGAAATGTTCTGGATCAAAAAAAAATCAATTTTTAGTATAACAAGTGCAGGCATAGCCAAGGAAAATGTAGTAATGGTCAGGACAATCTGATAAGGCTACAGTAAGGAATCAGTAGGTGGCTATGGAGGAAGTAAGTGAGAAGATCAGTTGTGGAAGGAAATATAAACCATGAGATAATATAAAATATCACAGCAGCTTATTCTGCATCAATTACAAGGGAACCCAAACCGTATCAGCCTTGTGGTTATGCCACTGTTGCAAGAGAGCAGAACAAGGTATTACTTGTGTGAGCTGGCTGTTTACATTCTTTGTCTCTCTCACTTGACTTGAGAAAATTTTCTCATGAAAATTTCCTTAGAACGCACGTTTGTGCACAGAGTTGCAGTTCTGACAAATCAGCATTTTTCAAAAGAAAAGTGTTTAATCAAGATGTTTCCAGACAAGTCTAATTATAGTATCCTCTTTAAATAGGGTTTCAGACAGCACTTCAAAAAGAAATGCAATGAAACATGCATTATTACTAAAGTCTTTCGTATTGCTCAAATTACAAGAAAAAATTACAAATATAATAAATGATATATTGATAACCATTTGCTATACCATGGAATAGCATTTAGTGCTGTAAGTTTCTAATGTCTCACTTAAATTTGAAATTCATTCTAGTTAGTATCTGAATTACTGTTGAACGCAAGGCAAAGTTCACTCAGCCTTCATTTCCCTACAAATTCAGTTGAGAAATGTACACATTTGAATCCTTTCTTCAGAGGAGGAAAAGGAGAAGGGGAGGGGGAGGGGGGAGCAGAGAGGGGGAAGAAAAAGTTTGAGAGAAGCATTGGAGACCAAAAGAAGAGAAAGCTGTTTTTATGTGGAGGAGAGTCAGTAGTAGCTTTCAACTTGGACTAGGTAACCTGTTACTGGGTGCAGCAGAACTCTTGCTTTTGACAGAAGACTAAGTGAAAGAAGGGTAACTCAAGTGTTTGTACAGTCATAGGGAACAGAATTATGTTAATGGTGGGAGAACAGGCATAGGGTTGGTTTGTTTGTTTTTTGCTATTGTGGAACATACTGTGAATATT
Source organism: Pavo muticus (assembly GCA_016647715.1). Taxonomy (NCBI): domain Eukaryota; kingdom Metazoa; phylum Chordata; class Aves; order Galliformes; family Phasianidae; genus Pavo; species Pavo muticus. Next base: position 2,488,584 of record JACDJE010000063.1, read on the forward strand.
GGCTTGAAACCAGAATGTGTTTGTTTTTCTTTCTGTTTTTGTTGACCTAAAGCTTCTCATAGCCTTTGGTAGAATAACATCCAAATTCTTGATATAATCTAAGACCCCAGAGTAAATTTTACAAAAGCAATGATAAAAAGGAAAACATGATAATAGAGAATATAGGTGAAAAAGGCCTATGGAAAGTATGGAACCTGATCTGCATGTTATTTTAAGGTACGCTTGATCTTGTAGCATGGTGATGGTGCAGGCTTAGGACCGCTACATTGGCAAAAGCTGGAAAGTTTGTGTGAAGGCCAACACTTTTCTTACTCACTGTCTAGAGTCTGGAAAAGCAAATGACAGCTGGTGGTGTTCTTAATATCAGCATCAAATCCAAGGAAACCAGCTGAAGCATGTAGCTGAGAAAATTCATTATCCATTTTAAAAGTTCAAAGGGAAAGTGAGGAGAGTTCAAGAAGGACTTTGGCTTTTGAATACTCACATCTTTCACAAAAGCTTTGGGAGTTTTACAGTCCTGCATAAGAATGCATGCTGAGCATATTTAAAGAACTTGAAAATTTAACTTACTCAAGGTATGGATTGCAAGAAAGATGACAATCCTTTAACTGAGATAGGCAAAACAGAAGAAAAAAACAAACTATACAAGCTCCAAGTAGGTGTCTGATATATACATTCACATCTTTGTTTTGCTTAAATATATTAACTGAAAAGCATGTTTGGAAAGTTTCTGCAGCACCCATTAAGAGATAATAATATAGATCTTGAGATTCCAGTGTTCTGGTTAGGAATGAACGTTGGTTTGGGCTGTACTATGGCAAAGCAAATCTATAATGTGGCCCTTCTCTACTCACACTTAAAAGAGGAGGATTATTCCAGCAAAGTCTAAGAACACATTCATTTTAAATTACGTTGCCTGAATTGCTAGCATTAGCTGGGATTTGGAAAGTGTGGCCAGGGCTCTGAGAAATCTCAGCAACTGTACTTGTGCGTCCAGCTGGAAGTTGGGCACTGAAGTCGATGTTGTGGTGATCACAATTATAGAGTTATTTTGGGCTGTAGAAAAGCTTCCTGTGCTTGAAGTGACCAAAAATCAGCATTTTACAGTATCTTCATTTGTAAAACAAAACTGAATTGTAGCTTAAGTTGAATGTCTTAAGTTGGAAGGGACTTCAGAGATCTTGTTCAAACCACCACGGTATGGGCAGGGTTTGTGGAACTGATTTATGAATGATTACTGCGCAGCTACTCATAAGAGCAAGATGAGTATTATTACATAAATGTCAGGTGGATTTAGATGATATTGATACATTATAATTACCTGTTTTGAGGCAGCCATAGGGTGTTACCAAGAAGTGATTTTCATCTCCTTTAACATGTGATAACTAGAAAAAATTAAATCTAGATATTTATGAATTTTAGCCTAATCTCAGTGGAACTGTAGAGAAATCGCTGAACTAAATCCTTGATTTTAGCTTTTGAAGGGGTGGGACTGGCTCAACTCTGAGGAACTTTTTATAGATTTGCTCTCATGCGTCCAGAAGCAAACTGGCTTTCCCCTCCTATACTGTCCATCTCCTATGTACTCCTTTGGCCCATAGTCCTAAGTCTTCATACTTTCTTGAATGATGGTATTAATTACTGCTGAGACAGACTCCATGAAGATCTCACCCTGTTAGGGAATTTATTTTGGGACAGTGTGGAGAGCAGATGTTTTTCAGAGAAACAAGGTGATCTTTATAAACAAGGCAGCTTTTGTTAGTTTACTGAATACAGAATTTCAAAGTTCTTAAGTCAGAATGTAAATGCAAAGCTCATACGCACAACCATATTGGCAACATGATAATTCCACACCATTAAAAGCTCTGCACAGCTTCTTGACACCACGTGATGTTCATTCTATGTGTTCCCTATGTCAGTATGAATTAAATAATTTATTGCTAGCCTCCAGGAAAATCAAACTTACCTTCTTTTTCAAGATGAGTCTGTTTCTCTGTAGAAACCCTTCCATGAACTGAGCTTAACATGTGTTGCTGATCTGTTTTCCTGGTTACCATTCCCATGCTGTATAAATATATATTTCTTGAATCATGCCTTTTGCTGTTGTTGGTGAGCATAATTTACAATTATTTTAGTATCCCTTTTTTTCCTCCTGTTGCTTGCTTTTATCTTGCATATTATACTCTACTGTGTATTCCAGAAGAGATTGTTTTTGTTGACTGATGAAACTCTGTCAAAGCATAGTCGTATCATCTCTGCTTTATACATAGGAACTCAAACATCATCAGGAGAGTTGTCAATAGTGACAAAAAAAAAAAAAAAAAGTCCTTGGTCACTACCAAAATAGGAATAGACCTTAGCTTATTATGATATTATTAAGTGCTAAAAGAAAATGGTAGTGAGTTTTGTCTGTTTTGTGTCTTCGGATAAGAAAGGACCTTTCTTGCTCTTTGACTTTATTTTCAGAGTATGTGACTGTTGCTGATGATTAAAGCCCACAGATGAAGATTCACGTCATCTTTGGTGTTTTTTTGGCCATGATATTATGGCTGAAATTACTGCCTTGTGCATCTTTTAGATATATATTTTGCTTTTTTAGGTTTTCAGTGTTGGAAACAGACATAGTATGGATGAAAATTGGCAGAAGAGCAGGAAAATCTTCAGAATTTTGAGTCAGGTGGCAGAACATTCAGGAAGCTTCTGGCACACTACAGATGGTTGATATAAACTGTTGTGGCAGAGCAGCTCTGCCAGGAACCCCATGGAGTATTCCTAAAGTAAACTTTTAAAAACACACAGAATATTAAAGCAGGAAAGAAATTAATATCACTTGAAAGCACATTTAATATGTTATTGTCTTGAAATGCAGTTCCATATAACCCCTTCATTCTTTTTCTGTTCTAGAGTAGTATCCCAGGTTTTCCAAATTCCACTCTTTTTCATCTTTACACACTTCATAAAATTCATTCATAAAATATTTATAAACTTTTTGTATGTATGAACTATTTATATATTTATATGAGAATACATACACAAACATAGTATGAAAGATAAAATAAGTTATATCATGAAATGAGTAAAGAATTACACTGTAGTGTCAAAATCTTGGCATCTGGATTGGGAATAAGAGAAGACACATTTATACCCAATAAAAACACTAAAACAGTTTAAAAAAAAAAGTAAAGGAGAAAATGCTTTTGTGAGAAGAACAATTGAAATGAAAAATTTCCATGTACTCAGAACAAATTAGATTAATAGAGATTTGGGGAATTTCATTAAGTTTTTTTTAGAAATATTACCCTTATTTCAGCATTTTTTTGGAACTGTGATTTATGGTGCTTGGCAAATCTTAACTAACAACTGATACTTCCAGAAGAAATAGCTATCCATAGAATTCATATTAGATTCTTAATCTCTCTCTTCCTTTTTTTTTTTTTTTTAAACTTCCCTTATTAGCTGAAGAAATCAGCATTTAGAAATGTCAGTCAAAACATATTTTTTAAGTGATAATGGGATCCCAGGCTGTGATTCATCTCTTCATAATGGTTCCTTTGTACACTGCTAAAAAAAAAAAAAAGTTAATGTTGCTTAGGCAGCTTAGATACTGGCTAAAGCTTTCCATTTCCAGGCAAGTTTTAATACCAAGTTCCAAATCATTTAGTTGTCAAAGTAGGAAAAGTCTCACCTTTTTTACCAGTAAGATACATTCTCTGAGATAAGAAGTATCCTCTGTGTAAACCCTGAATTTTGAGCATATCTGTATTCTGCAGCATTTTGAAGTGAACTTCTACTTGAGATTTGCTTAAACTATTTCATAAAGGAGGGCAAGCTTGAGGGTATCTGGGCTAATTTGACTGTTTCTGAAAGCAATGCTTCTGCTTAATTTTCAATGAGTTATTTTACCTTTTACATCTTAGCCTCTTCTGGTGAAAGTAGTAGCTATTGCGCTGTCTTTCAGGCCAAACCCCACAGAAGTCAGTAGAAAAATCCCATGTACTGAAGGCTGGACTTCTTGGGCAGTGCATATGGATCTGTATTGGGAGTTAAATTAGAGGTTAAACACAGCATTTTTGAGAAAGTCTATGGAATTACTATTTTTTTTTTTTTGTTCCTTTAGTTGGAAAGAAGCAAGTTAGACACTTTCTAGGCTAAGTCAGAGAGCATAATTTTATAATTGACACATAAATGATGGATGCAAAGAAACCTGATATTAAACTTGAAAAGACTCATAAATGCATTACTGAGATATAGTGAAGAGGCTAAGGTTGAGGAAAATCTTGACTGGCTACTTATTACATACAATTAGCAACAGCTGCATACCTGTTACATGGGATATGAATGCTATGTCATGCACACTTTACTGCTGTTATCTTGGAGAATGGAGCTAAACAGGAAAAAAAACCACAGTTGAATAGCTTTGGTAGCCTATTCTCATTATATAATTACAAGTAATAATCCCATGAATTACTATAATATGCCATTTATGGTGAATCTGTATGAAAACCACATTTTTATGGATCAGCTTGAAGACTGTTAGACATTTGTGTGTTATTTTGTTGTTGTACCTTTCCACTTCCATGGCAACAATTTAGCTATTCTCAGCTCATACTAATTGTGAGAAAACCAAATTCCATCTGTTTTTGCATAATGAAGTCTGAATAAAACTCCACTTGTAAAACATCAGTTATCTTCACTCCAAAGCTGGTTAAGCAAACTACTGTTTGGTGGTGTTGCATAAAGTCCAGCTACTGAGAAAAATGCACAGTCACTTCAGGGCACAGCTAATTAATACTGCAAAACTGGAATCAATATAAAAATTTATACACCTTGGTTGTGGGGGGGCAAACATAGGGAGTTGTTTCACTTGTTCAAGTTCTTTATGTAGAATAATGTTTTTAAAGATACGACTATCTAATTTGCTAGCAGTGGCTAGTCAAGAGCATCAACATTCAGCGTTCAGTTTTTAAAGAACAGAGCTGTAACCATCTTGCTCTAGAGAAAATGGGATGAGTTTTCAAAACAATATGAATATTAAAAACAGAGCAAAGGAGGAGAAAAAACTCTTATAATTGGCTTGTGAAGCGGTGAGAGATAAGTTCTCTCAGAAAGGAAATGTGAGAGTTCTCAATAGAAAATGAAGAATATCGAATGAAATTATTAGCTTTTGTTTACTTTTGCAAGAAATGCTTGTTTTATTTTTTGAGATAGGATAGTTCACTTTAGCAATTAAGGAGATTTCATATGATGAAACTGAGATTTCATAGGCTAGAGAAACTGCTCTTTGCTTTCACTCAGGCCATCTGAACCTGAAAGTTGATTTGAGATGAGTGCTCCAGGATCAGGTTCTAACCTCTGTGCTGCAGTTACAGTGCTTGTTGGGAAATCTAGTTAAGTTTCAATTTGAATAATGTTTTAGAGATACAGCAGAGTATTTGCAGCACCAACATGCAAGACTGTAAGTTCTCTTCCTCTCTTCTCTTTAGAAACCTTCCACTGAATTCAGTGGCAACTCTGAAAACAGATCTATCTCCAAGACCTTTGCAGAGCACGAATTTCACAATGACCTGTAAAACACAGGGAGGCTTCCAGTCTCCTATTTCACAGGCAACTGAAAATGAAGATGGCTTGACTCACCTGTGTTTTGTTGACTATGTTCTGTACAGTCTTCTCTGGCAAAAATGGAAAATCAGGATTTAGCAACTACTTTTCATGGCTATTTCAGCAGGCCCATCAGAATTTCTGCAGCTGCTCTCCATTCAGGCTCATAAAACACCTCTCCCTTCACAGCTTCTCAAACGCCTCCACCTCAGCATTTCAAGTAACTCAAGCTGCTTCCTTTCTTGCTTGCTCTCCTGCTTGCATGCCAAAACAAGAAAGCCTTTATTAAGAGCTTTCCTGTCAATCATCCTGAAGGCCTCTTTGAAAATCTGATTAGTATTTGCAGGCTATGTTCAGAAACAGGCCGAATATATCCGGTGCAATTTATACAAAGGGGTATGAGGGAGGGGAGCAATTTAACTGGAGGATGAAGTCTTGTTTCTGTGCTGCAAGATATGTTATCATCTCTGTGTGCAGTGAGATATTTTCAGATTGTAAAGAGTTGTGCATGTGGGAATTTAAGATACGCTATGTCATTTAGGATTGTTAAGGCTTGCCTTTACTGCAGTACATGAGAAAGTGGGTAAATTAGGCTTTGCTGGAGCTTGAGACTGGTGTTGATAATGCTGCTGTGTAGCATCATTAGCTTACTGTGGGCTCAGATATGTCTATTGGCTGTACAATTGTATCAGCACAGTCACTCCCTTTAACTTCCTAAGCCCATACAAACTGGATAAAGCGTTTAAAAGGAAGGAAAAAGTATTTTGTGACAGGTGCTCTGGAGCCCACGCTTCATGATTTCACAAAAAGTTGAATTCTGTTCACTCAGAAGGATGGAGAATGGTGAGTGCTGAATAATGCTTTAACAGGCAGTACTAGAGGCTTGAGAGATGGTGACTACCATGAACTCACTATTTGTCTGGGCAGTCCGCAGCCTGTCCAGCCTTATTTACTAGACTGTGTTGAAGCTGAAGTAGATGACAATGCACCTGGTTAGAAAAACAGAGTGAAAGGAACAAATAATGTATTTATGATGCTGAAAGTGATCAGGTTGCATGCTGAAAGGAGAGAGATTACTTGGGTATACTGCTTTATTCACGTAATCCTTGTTAACCCAATAATTTTACTAAAACTACACTTGGATGCTTTGTCTAGCCTACTGCTGTAAATTTTTGCTTAGCAACTTTCTGCAGCCTGATTTCTGCTACCTGGTTAAACTACAAAGCAACTCAGAGCAAAGTGCAGCCCTGCCATTGCCTGCCAGCTCCAGATTCGCTGAGCGAATCCCTTGGAGCCAGGGTGGTGTTGGGACCCCATGCCTTATCACAACCAAGCCTGCCGGAAACTGGTGGTTGCTTGGTAACGAGGAATGTTGCTGTTCCTTTTTCCAGAGGTTTAGCAAACAGCTGAAGCAACAAATTTGGGGAGCAATGTAAGGTTTGAAAAGAACAAATAGTTGTTGAAGGAAAAACAAAGAGTGAGACGATAGTGTTACTTGGATACAGCAGAAGACAACACAACAGAAGGAAGGGCTGTGAGAAGAAGTAATGGCAAAATGTTCAAGGTCTGGAAGGATCTGTGTTTTTTAGTGCTCCTAGTGGTAATGCAGTTCCGTTCTGTTTGCTGATCCAGAAGTATTTTCAGTAAGTTGTTTATTACAAATCTTTTCTTCCTCATTTTCCAGTCATTTCCTCTTTCTCAGGGTTTTGTGTTATTCTTCCACCATATATCTTACTCTCTATTTGCCCTTCAGAAGAAGTTTCTACTGTTACATCTTGCACAAAATGAGAGCTGTACTAGTTTCAATAAATAGCTATTGTCCTGAGGCAATAGTGGCACTGGTTGCTACTGCTGACTCCGTGTGCTCAGTGCCTTGTTACCTGCTATTCCAGGTAGACGACGTGACATCATCTGCATATCTCAATTATTTTTCTTGTTATCACAAGTGCTGCAGACACAGATAGAAAAGCTCCCTTGAGAGCGTAGGGAAGCCTTCACAAGTCTGTTCTTGATCAGACAATACAGAAACAATGATAATATTTTGTAGACCGTTTCCTGTGGAAGTGCTGATCTGAGTTCTGTTTTAGAGAAGGAGGAAGATGCTCAGATGAAATTTTCCATTTCCTTATCATCCATGTGGCAAATGTATGTAGCTAAGTTATTCACACAATCATTTGTTTCTGTGAATGACTTCATAGTGGACAGGCTTATTTGTGATGGCTGTACCATGAGTAGTTCAGGTAACTGCAATAGTTCACAAGTATATGATTTATCCTAGAGAAGATAGCCTGGCTCTCAATGTGTCCTCCAGTTGCTAGTGACATCTATGCTATATAGATTAAAATTACATCAAAGATTTTTGTTTACCTGTCCAGACTTCTCTTCCAGCTCAGCAACAGCTTGTACAGTTTCCTCTTTGTTTTCATACAGCATTTCTAATGGAGATCTCTCAAAATATATTACTAGAAAGGAAATGGAGTCCCAAGTCCTAGACCTGAATGTGTTTGCCAGTACAGCAGTCTTCATAGGGCAACTGCCCTGTGGATCGCCTTGCAGCAATGAGCAGTTATGCACGCGCATACTTCTATAGGATTCATTTCTGTAAGATACTTCTCACCAGCATGAGAGAGATCTCACTGTCTGCACCCAAGATTTGATGTCACCATTGATTGCACTGATAAAATATAAATTTTCAGTCTGTCCCTTTTTTTTTTTTTGTCTCCAAAGCCTCAATTCCTTTTGCCTGTTTTTGCCATCTCTGTTAATGAATGAAGTTTCTTTTCCCTTCAGTTTTCTGAACTCCTCATCATTTTTATCACATATAAAATCCTGTTTCTGCACAATCCTTTTCCTCCGCATATATGATTAGACATGAAAAGATAAATCAGATATGTAAGTCTTGGAAAACCCTAGTTCCTTTTCTGTAGAAGCAATACTTAGGTTCACTGCCTAGTTGTCAGATTTATTCATCTCCCTCCTAGAGCTATAGCAGTAACTCTATTTTTTTTTTTTTNTGGTCACTACCAAAATAGGAATAGACCTTAGCTTATTATGATATTATTAAGTGCTAAAAGAAAATGGTAGTGAGTTTTGTCTGTTTTGTGTCTTCGGATAAGAAAGGACCTTTCTTGCTCTTTGACTTTATTTTCAGAGTATGTGACTGTTGCTGATGATTAAAGCCCACAGATGAAGATTCACGTCATCTTTGGTGTTTTTTTGGCCATGATATTATGGCTGAAATTACTGCCTTGTGCATCTTTTAGATATATATTTTGCTTTTTTAGGTTTTCAGTGTTGGAAACAGACATAGTATGGATGAAAATTGGCAGAAGAGCAGGAAAATCTTCAGAATTTTGAGTCAGGTGGCAGAACATTCAGGAAGCTTCTGGCACACTACAGATGGTTGATATAAACTGTTGTGGCAGAGCAGCTCTGCCAGGAACCCCATGGAGTATTCCTAAAGTAAACTTTTAAAAACACACAGAATATTAAAGCAGGAAAGAAATTAATATCACTTGAAAGCACATTTAATATGTTATTGTCTTGAAATGCAGTTCCATATAACCCCTTCATTCTTTTTCTGTTCTAGAGTAGTATCCCAGGTTTTCCAAATTCCACTCTTTTTCATCTTTACACACTTCATAAAATTCATTCATAAAATATTTATAAACTTTTTGTATGTATGAACTATTTATATATTTATATGAGAATACATACACAAACATAGTATGAAAGATAAAATAAGTTATATCATGAAATGAGTAAAGAATTACACTGTAGTGTCAAAATCTTGGCATCTGGATTGGGAATAAGAGAAGACACATTTATACCCAATAAAAACACTAAAACAGTTTAAAAAAAAAAGTAAAGGAGAAAATGCTTTTGTGAGAAGAACAATTGAAATGAAAAATTTCCATGTACTCAGAACAAATTAGATTAATAGAGATTTGGGGAATTTCATTAAGTTTTTTTTAGAAATATTACCCTTATTTCAGCATTTTTTTGGAACTGTGATTTATGGTGCTTGGCAAATCTTAACTAACAACTGATACTTCCAGAAGAAATAGCTATCCATNTTACTTTGAATAAAAAGTATGGTAGCAATGACAGCAAATTAACTGAATGCAAAAAAAAATATATATATCTTTTGTCTTTCTGTCTTTCTTGATGAGCAAATTACAGAGTTTAATGTTGCATTAGATTGAAATGAAGCAAGATTTTTCTGAGATGGCCACTTAAATACAACATACATACAATATTTGCAGCAAGTTCAATATATTCCTGGTGAATTCAGTTCCTAAAATTGTGATTGTGGCGAGCAGACTTTTTCAACTTCTTTTTGGATTAAAGTTAACATGTAGGCTGTGGTTAGACCTCTGGGGCCAACAGCAGGCTTGAGCACACATGAATGTGTTCCTATAGAACAAATCTACTCTTAGATTTCACTGTAGCCTGCTTACATTGTGGGTAAGAAGCCTTGTGCTTCCCACTTCTGAGTTGTGGTTTGTTTGGTCTTATTGATGCCTGATTTGTCAATACTAAATGATGGAAAGCCTGAGTTTAGTGCAGAGATTGTACAAGGGTCCCCTTGCAGACTTGCTCCGTAGTTTAGCCTAAGCCTACTTAATGCAGATTTGCATGTGAACACCATGCAAGTAAACAGTGTGCACTCTTCTACTAGGGGGAGTATAGTATTTAATTTTCTCTGCAGCGTCTTGGAACAACAAAGTATCCGTATTTATGAGTGAGGTAGACAGAGAGGCATATGTATGTGGAGCATAAATTTGTCTTAAAGAAAGGAAGAAATGGCAATTTTACTTCTACTGTTCTGAAAGTCCAGCTAATTGGAAGCCAGCTGTAACAGTCAATATACTCACTTCCAAAATTTGCAGATAGGTAGCTCAAGGTTGTGTTACTCTTTTTAAAAAATCCTCACTCAGTGACCTGAAAAAAAAAACAAACAACATGGATTCAAGAGATTGCTTGAGACAGTGAAATCAAGCATACAGCAGATGCATCAAAACCAAAACAAGTGCCCCTCAAAAAAACCAACCAACCAGAAAACAACCAAACAAGCAGAATGACTATAATGTTCCTCCTCCAAGTTTGCAAATCTATTATACACAAGTGGCAGCATACTCCATCTGCAAAGCACTGAAATAATTGGCTGTGTTGTTGAGCTGGCCTAGTGGTATCTGTCCTGTGCTCTTCTCTCGTGTGTTTTTTTTTTTTTTTTTAAATTTTTTTTTTTTTATGCCAGCATAAGATGGTTAAAGAAATGTTTATTTGCCTGGGAGCAATGACTCTTTATCCTTATGTACAAGAAATACATATTATGGAGGAAGTTCTTTACTTCCTCATTGCATCTGTTTTTCTATTTTTATGGTTCAGGCTATGCATTTTGTGGTGTGACTTTTTACGGAGATTCATTGAAGGCTAACGTCTGCAAAATGTTGAGGACTGCTAGCACTTGTCACTTGGAAAAGATAAACTGAAGTCAAATTCAAGAAATGATGAAGTGAGTGTATGCAGCTACTTTATACTTACATTTATGTTTTTGATTTGTTCACTTCGTTTGCTGTCCTTAGCTGATATAGAGTTGTACGTTACCGCCTTTTCTTCTCTTTCTCTGTAGTGCAACTTCTTCATTAGAAAGGCTCTCACAAATGAGGCTAGAAGTTGTATCTTTTCTGTTCACATGGACGCCCCTTTTATTTTATTAATTTATGTGTGTATTTTACTTTACTCTTTCCTGTCATAAGCAAAACAATCAGAATTTCTCTTCTTTCTCTGTGAGGTTTCAGTCTTGGGTATCATAGGCTATATTCTTCCACATTTTCATTCTTGTAACATCACAGGATCACAACCATGTAATTAAAAGGAGAATTAGACTTCGTCAGTGTGACAGCTAGTTCTTCAGCTTCTTACCTGCTCTCTCACAGCTTTGGCTTTTTTTTGATTCTTCATATTGCTTGGATAATACACACAGATTTCTTTTTGCTAGGATCTCATTAAAATATCTAAATTATATTTTATATATAACATTGGGTGAAAAGTGATAATAGGGTGATAAGAAAGAAAAACAGAGAATGTAGGACAGACAGGGCTAATGTTTTCAGTAAACCCTAACCACTTAGTTAAAAAATGTTCATTCTTTTTTCTTTGCAAATCTTGAGATTACCATGACAGGAAGGCAGTCCGATTTCATTCTCACTCATGCATGTTCATTGCTTGTACCTGTCTTGGCAATTTCTGTCTTCAACAGTCTTCCAAAAAATTGCTCTTAAGACTAAAGAATACTATGGCAAAATTTTGTACATATCATCTATGTACAAAAGTGCTATCTACAGTTTTACTGTACCTTTTTCTCTTTCTGAAACCACCTTCAATTTTAATATGCTGGGTTATCAGCATTTGCAGAGAAGTTACTTCACCTTTTCTGTTTCACTTGATCTTTCTCTCACTGTTTTCATTTTTTTTGCTCAGATTTTGGCATTCTCACTTGATACTTCTGTGCCTTTGCATTTTTTCATATAATCAGGATATATCTGTATCTACATATATAGCTCCTGATGTTAAGAAAATAAATATAGTTTTATATGCATACATTAGAGATCTTGATGCCTCCCCCAGAGAACAAAGAATTGGATTTTTCCTGTTTGCGTTCTGTTGAGATTTTAGTGCTCATTCATCATGTCAATGACAATCTTGTCACAAAATTTAGTAGATTTGACTCCGTAGTGCCTGAGGTTAAAAACAAACCCACCCCTTGGCAACGTATTTGCTCTCCTTCTTGTATGCTATCCTATTCTTTATTCCTGATGGGAAGGGGGAAAGTATCCAGACAAATGTCTCTTATCATCCCCATCCTACCCTAGGTTATGATGTTGTTCTCTTTCTTCACTTTCACTGAACGGATAGAGCTGGTCTACCCGTTGAATAGTGTATTTAACAATCTGCGTGCCGTACTGTAGTAAGCTTGTATTGTAGGCTTTTTTGTTGTTACGGATGTGAGGTCATGGTCAAGCAGTGGAATTCTGATGCTATAGTACTGGCAGTTACAAAAATATACACTTCAGGTCCTTCATGATAGCACAGGCACAAGTTAGGTGAATGGGGCAATCTGGATAGAGTACTTCAATTTTGTGGTTACGTTAGCATGAGTGACAAGATCACTCTGTTATCCGTTTCTTCTGTAAATTTCCCAATTTGGGTTGTACACTGCTTCTTCCAAACTTTTCAAAGATGGTCATTCAGAAGCATTTTGCAGACTTAAAATAGGAGTTCATTACAAGTAACTAAGCTCTTGAAAATCTGATTTGCCTATTTCTTCCTACCTGAGCTGGGTTTGTATTAGAGATCTGTATTAATTTAAAAGCAGTACTAGAAGTCTGTTGGCCTTGGAGCTCTATTCTAATCAGCATGTAGTAGTTAAGTTTTAAAATTAAATTCCTGCAGGAATCCAGTCCACCAGTAGTGTCACATATTTAAAATTAATTATAATTCCAAACCTTCTTTCCACATCCCTCAGCTAACTTTTCATGCTCTAGGTTTTGTGTGTGTATCATTAGATTTTTATGGATATTCTTCAGACATTGTGTTTATAATCTGAACTACATGTTATGTTACTGTAAGTACTTATTATGTACTGTAAGTCCTGAACACGGCTTCTTTGTAACAGGCTACTTGTCCAGTAGTCCATGTATGTTGAACTGTATGTATGAATTGTATAAAGGTTTTGTGTGCCTACTGAAAACTGCAGAAGATTTCAGTTTTTAGGTTACAAAGATGATTCTTTTAAAAGATGGATTACAAGAACTTTTCAGAACTTTATGGAATATCAAATTATTTTTGAATTTAAATTTCAAAGTAGATTAAACTATTCACTATCTTTCGTTTTGAAAATAGATCACTATGGTAGACAAATGGGAACAGGAACATCATAGTGAATCTTAGAATTTTCACATTATTTGTATAAGTTTACCAGTGGAGGCCTTAGTTAAGACAAAGTACAATACTGCTGTTGGGAGAGTCAATTTTTGAAATGCTAAATATGTCTATCTCCAGTTACCACTAGTAGTGCAAAGCATGCTGCAAGATTGTCAGAGAGATGGTGTTTATATCTCTTTGTAAAATAGATGTTGTAGTTGAATGAGTATCACAAATAACCTTGATTATACAGTGATGTAGAAACGAGGTCATCTTTTATATGGGTACAGTCTTGGTATTTCTGTTCTGTAGATCTAGCATGTAAACACATTTCCTATGAAAACTGTTTTTGTGACTACTTAGATTATTAGTTACATTTACATGTATTAACTGAGCTGCTCTCTGATTTTAGTCCTTTTTCTGATGTGTTAGAGGGTAAAAAGGAAGGTATGTTTGTGGCCTTTTCTGGTCAAGTAAGTTGCAGGTGCAATATTTTATTTTTGAGTTAAGGCACCCTTATCTCTTACATATTCACCTTGGATGTGAAAATCGAAGTTCTCTTGATGACGATCCAGCAGTTATTCCTCTATTTTCTTTACTCAATTCAACATGATAAGAGAAATTCTTGGTATTGGTCTCTTTTGAAAACTTTTTATCCCACTGTTGCATGGTAGCTGTCCCATTTAAAAAGTTTATTTGCTCTGGTAGCTGTTTCCTATACAGTACTGTGGAGCTAGGGATCAAGTTACTCTGCAGTGTGCTAGAATCTCAGTCTAGAAATGGCTTAGGTCTTGAGATAATCAAAGAATTGCTCAGTCTCTTGTGAAAATGTAAAAATTGTTATGAAGGAGCATATTTATAAGTGGGTTTGTTTCTTTGATTGTCCTTGTACGCTGACTTTCTCACAAACATCCTTGTGTGTATTCTATTTCTACCTGCCAGGCTGGGAGGTTCTCTCTGTGCACTGCTCTGCTCCAAGCGTTGATTAGGATTCCTTTTCTGTCTTTTATACACCCCCTTCATGTTAATATTACTTTGTTAGTCTCTTTTCTGTATGATTAGTTTATCAGGATGCTATCATGTTAAAGTGTTAGGAGAACATCTAAGGGTGAAATTTTCAACAGGTGCCATTGCTCAATTCATTGCTGAATAGATTGACTATACACTTGCTGGATGATGATGGCTTTGCTAGCCTTTGTCAGAGTTGGGCACCTCCTATTTTCCTATTCCAGTTTTCTAATTTTCTTGCAAAATCAGTAGAGTTCTGCTAATTAAAATTTTGGAGTTCAGTGGATGGAGTGTTTGGATAAGGGTACAACAAGCAAACAAACGGGTATGCCACTAAAATGAATGCAGTGACTCATATTTCTGAGCTGCTTATGATGATTGAAAAGGCTCTGTAGAAGCAAATTGGTCAAGTAAGGTAGCTCTGGCTGGAAGTAAAGTAACTATGCTTTCCTCTTGCCCCATGTGAGTTCTGATCTAGGGATAGCTGGAAGAAAAATGATGCTGCACAATTTAAAACAGCCATCAACTTTCTCTACAAGTTGATCTCAGAAGCAGCAATAAATGTTCTATTAATGAGATAGTGTGCATTTCTTGACATTATTCCTTAATGCTAGGGAACTGGATATCGTTCTGTTAATTCCCTGGACTACTAGGTCTCCCAGTATTGTTGTAGAATTATTCTATCAGACCTTTCCAGATCAGATATAGATGCTATTAGGAACAAATAGTGGGGCTGTGTTTTCTGGTTTGTCCGGGGGCTTTTGCAGCTTCATGCTTCCTTTCTTGCATTCCTCCCTTTTTCCCACACTGGCTGTTTCCTACTGTTAGCTCTCAGCTGCTTTTGTTTAATTCTTCATACTCTCACAGAGAAGTGGAAGGCTTGTGATGCCGAGATTTCTACATTTGTTAAAGTAGAGCAACTAAATCTAAGACTTCTGTTTGATTGGCTTGTTTGTTTACTTAAAGCTATGTTTCAAGCTTTTTTGGTTCTGCAGAGAAAAGCCTGAAAGTACCATTTAAGTCTCAAAGATATGAAGGCAAATAAGAGGATCCCTGATATTGTTCCCTAAAGGACATTGGGCTGTGTCTCATGGTTTTGTGCACTTGAGATGATCAAACTCAGTACTGTCAGTCTCACTTCTCTCAGCTGCTTTGCAGTAGATAGGAGAGGCTAGAAAGCTCAATGGAGTCACTAAGCTTTTCATAGTAGTGGAAGGTCTGAAGACAGCGAACAGCAAACCTGAAGAGTAGTGGAACACTAATTGACACAGATTTTGAAGGGGAATTCACAGTGTTCTGGTACCTTGCCAAACTGTATTACTGTGACCATAAATCGCAATAACTTGTGGCAAATACACTTTTTTCGACTTTGATTTCTCCCTCTCTATCTTCAGCTTCTGCTCAGAAAGTACTTTGCCTTTTCTTAAGACGCTTAGCAGTAATACATCCAGAGCAGTCAGCAATTACCCTTTTTCTTAAATAAAACAGAACTTTCATTTGGTGTAGAAATGGCAAATAAATGAAAAATAAACAGCATCATAAAGCTTTCCATTGCATGCCATGCTACTAGAAGACATCTGCAAAGCTTTTTTCCCTTTTCCCTTTTCCCTTCTTTCATTTTTCCTTTTTCTACTTAAAATTAAAGGGGAAACTTATATGATGATTTTAGCCGTCTTGACTGTGAATGTCATTTTTGTGGGTTCAGATCGCTCTAGTACAAAAGATGCCATGTTTTTGAAAATCTGAGCATTCAAACAATAGTGCAATTCTTTGCAAAACTGGAAACACTGATGTAAATATTCAAACCTTCCTGCTAAAAATGGAATTCCTGGCTAGTCATTTAACTGTGAAGTCTAAATCTTTGTTTTTTTTCTTCAGTTGTAAATCCTGCTCAGGGAAGCGTTTCACAAGGATACTTCAAGGTTACTCAACCTTACATAAATGTAAAATTTTGTCTTTATATATTTAGTATGGGCACACCAGAATTTGAGAACTGCTAATGATTGCTCAAGGGAGCAATAATTGAGGTTACTTGTAGCTATATATTTTTATGAACACTAGGTAAATAGTTTTGGAATGGGAAATGAAAAAGAATTTTACTGAAAACTGTCATTCTGCTCTTCTTTAACCTTGCTTTAGTCATGTAATTTAATGAGCATCTAATTGATAAAGTAGTTCAAGTTTCTTCATGTCACATAATACTAATAAAAAGCTTTTAATTTGTCACACATTTATTTCTATCATTCTAGTTGGTTGGGTGAGACCCATCCACCCCTCTATATTTTCTCACATGATGGTAAGTGGCAAACTGCTATTGGCGCATGGGTGTGACTGAATTTCTGGAGTCTAGTTTGTAAAACTGCAATAGATTTTGTCTTACAAAGAGGGATGCAGCCTCTCTTTATTTATTTATCTACTTTTGCCCAGATTGTCTGTTTTGATCTAACCTACTTTGGTTCATGCCGGAGTTATACAGACATGATATTATTTCTATAGAACTTGTTAGAGCATAAAGAAAATAAGAGTTAGTATAACTTTTTTTTACTTTGGTGTAATTCACAATGAAGCACAGGCTGTAAAAAAGCCATCTATAATCTATCAGAGGCATAAAAATAGTTCCTCAGAGACTGCACAGAATCTGCTCACTATACATTTTTGGCCACAAGCATTGCCAGATATAACAATTACGGCAAAGATGACAAATTAAACAACTACCATGTCTTTCTCCTTCTTCCCACCAAAATACCTCTCTAAGTAAGTTAAAGGAGTTACTTCATACTTCTGTTTATGTCAGGACTCTTCGTAGGTTCCCACTATGATTATTTTAAGATAAATATTTTTATAAAATACTTGATGTATAGCCAAGGCAAATTTTAATTCTTTTCATCAGGGAGCTGATATATACACAACTTTCCCATTGCAGAGGAAAAATAAATTCATGATGTCCTTTTGGTAATCTGTTGCTTTCCAGAGTTTCCACCAAGTATCCTCATCGTTCTGCCTTGTGCATCCTTCTCTGCAGCAAGGAGGTGAATCAAAGCTCAATTGCTCTGTTTTTGTCTTCAAAACAAAACAAAACAAAAAAACATTTAATGCTTCACAGCCATCTGGATGCAGAATTGAATTTGGAAGGAGGACAAAAACATCAGTGTACTGCTAAGAAATTTGTAAAAAAAATGAACAAAAAACCCTCTAAATATCTTAAAAGCAATATTGACATACAAAAATATGGAAGACAAGCAAAGATGAGATAATAAAATCCGAATATTTAAAATATTTTAACTGGTGACATGTTTTTCTAAATTTGGAAAACATTAAAAATGTTATTTACGCTGGGGGGTGGGGGTGGGAGTTGTGTTCCCCAGCTTGAATAATTTGCCTTACCGTGCCTCTCAGATTAGCAGAGGGTAAATAAAAAGCATTTTGACAAAAGGTCAGGGAGTCTAATACAAATCTTTTTCCAGGAGTACTTGATGAGGGCAGTAAGTCAGAATTATCACTCGGTCACTCTGTTTCACTAAGAGCTTTGCTAAAAACATTTCCAGTAGCCAGGTTGTTCCTTCCCACGCTAGTAAAACCTGTTTTCATACTTCCTTGTCCTAAAAACATTACCCTCATTAGTTTTTTGAGGTTTACTGAGCTATAACGTGATTTTTGTTCCCACACCTAGGAAGACTCCCTCTAACATCTTGAGAACTTAGACAGAAATATTAACTTAAAAAGTGATATGCTGCTAAGTTATTGAAATGTCTTTGTATTCTCTGTTTGTCATTTATGTCTCTGTCCCTGTCATGGAAGCTGCTGTTGAAATCTTTCAACATCAACACTCTGCCATTTAAAACTTACCCTGCCAGCATGCCATCTGTTTTGATCAGGGAACCACTTTCTACGTGAGCTGACTCCTACACACATTGCACTTTGCAGGAGAAAAATGCATTTGCTGAAAAGTATATAAAAAATATAGAAAATCTAGCCATCCCTTGAAAAGCAATACTCCTTAACTCTTTTTTTTTTTAATCTCAAAATTAGATAAGTGTATTTTCTTCCCTGTCTCCCATTGTTTTTTGATTTCTAGACAGAGGAAAAATCATAGTAAAGTGAGTCAAGCCCTCCTTGTAATTACATTTTTTACCCCTGAAGCTGGTTGCATGTGTTGATATATTTCCAGACAGGGTAGAGATACTGGCCTTAGCAAAATTAACTTTCTATAGAAAGACAAAACGTTTCTATAGAAAGTTAACTTTATATTTTAAAAAATCTCTTTTTTATATACCATGCATGGCTTCTTCCAGGTGCAAAAGAGATTCATTTCTCACTTTTCTAGCTTTGTGAAAGCAATTGTAATGAATATTATTTACTAATAGTTATGTGTTATTTTTAACATCAGATACCTTTACTGTAGGTGATCTGGATGAGATACTGATGCTGATAATCTAATCCCATCCTCCCACGATAGGCTTGTCTGGTAACAGTAAATCACAACTTACTGCCTTTCACAATCTCAATAGAGCTCTGCTTTGTGGGTGGAGGGAGACAAGAGGAGATGAGATACAGATCTGTACTCTACACTGAGCCATCCCATAGCAGGCTCTCAACATCTTGCCTTGTACCCGCTGTTTCCTAACCTGTGGCTTGCGCCCCTAAGGCGGTGTGGTAAATCACATTGATTACTTGCTTGTTTTCCTTTTGGTTCATTATGTGGCACTGAACTCAGATTTTGGGAACAGTTCAGTTTCAAAGTTCCTTGCTATAAATATCTCTTGGCAACAGAGGATTGCGGGCAGGCGAATAAGCACTGTGCAACCACAATAAATGGTGGTGGAAGTGGTAGTTACTGCTTTGTGGTGTGGAAGGCCTGACTGCTAGCTTCTGGACCTTTTAAACTGACTTAGCAAGAAAGGAGAGAAATCACCAGGGGATAAAATATTTGTGAAAACAAAGGCGTATTTATTTTTATCTAATGGGCTGTAAAGAGCATGCAAAGATGCTGCTTTATTTTCTCAACCCATCTTTGAACCTCACTAACTTTGAAAACTAAGTAAGGACCTTCAGAAGTATCAGATGCAATTTCTTGTCTGTGTCAAGTAATTCTTTCCATGAAGTTATCAGATTCCATCTTATTACTTCTTAGGTTCAAGTGTTGTACTTTTCCAACGACAAGAACGTTGTTTCTAGTTTTGAGCCTGTCTTTTCTTGGCCAATTTTTAACCAACTGTTTGTTCTTGAGGCAGCTAAACACTCTCCTCTAACTTAGCTCTTTTTACTGTCTGTAATTTGCCCCACAATTCAGTAATAGAGATCACATCCCATTGTTTCACTGGTCTAAAATAAAACATGTTCCCTTGCTTTCTTGTTATTGAAGTCACTACTGGTGTGGTGTCTCTTTGCAAACTCAGCTGCAATCTTACTTGTTATCCATTTTAAGGAATAACAAATCAGTAAAGGAAATTCAGCTTTGGTTGTTTCAGAGCAGTGAGAAATGCTGTGAAGGCCATCAGGTCAGTCCTCTGGCCACTCTTTACCCAAAGGAAAAACAAAACAAAACAACACAACAAAAAGATATAGTGTTCCCTGCCCCCATCCCACAGATTTCCCCTGATTAGTTTCATAGAATATTATCCTGAAATTTATTGTTTTTTTACAATTTGTTCTGGTACTGCACTAAGATTCCTAATAGGGTGCTGATGAGACAGATGAAATTCCATCCACAGAAATACAAATGCTTTTTAGATAGCCTCTGAAGAGTGGCTCAACGTTAGGAAAATTGTGAGGCAAGCTGTTAGTGAATTATTGTCAAGGTCAGAGAATGCACATTTGTTTTTTCTGGTAGTTGTATCATTATCAGGCTCTTATGATATATCCACTTGTACTGAAAATATAGCTAACTTACCTTGGTGAATTTGATTTATTAACATTGCAACTGACAAGGTTGCCTGTTTGTTAGTGCTTATTTTATATTTGAATAGCTTTTAGCACATAAATTTGAGGAATTGCTTGAAGACTTTAGCTGTTCCATATTTCATGGAGAAAACTAGACCAGAAGAGAGCTGTTCTTGATATTTCTATTTCTATACTGTTCACTTTTTATAAATTAATATGACGCCTGTATACAGACACAGGTGTGCCCAATGAGTAGAATTTATTACAAACAGTAAAAATTAAATGTTAAAGCTCATTAGCTTTATCCTCAGCGAACTCCAAGTGACATAATCTTGCCATACAGTTTTTTTAACCTTCAGAGCATATCATAAATATATTCTTTTTAAGAAATAAATAATGCATTAATTAACTGATTAGATGAGTTGTTCAGATTAATCTTAAGTAAAAGAATGAGTGGGGAAGGAATATTTGAGTGAGTATACAGTGCAGGATGGAGCTCTCAAATGGGGCCAGGAATGAAGCCTTTAAGTTTCTTATTGACTTCAATGATGTTACATCAGGCAGAGGAGCACAGCTTAATTACAGCCAATATTAGCTCTTCTTCCCAGAAGGATGTACTTTTAAGTAAACACAATTGTATAAGGAGCCAAAGAAAGAAAAAGCAGAACCCCTAACATCTTGTAACATCTTGTAAAGTTCTTTTAACACGTCTCTATTCTTTCAGGTCTCTTTTTTCCCTGTGAGGAAGAAATACTTCATTTAACTAACTTTATAGCTCTGTAATGGTGTAGGCCATCACACACACGCCTCCAATTCTACAGATATCAATTTGTTCTGATTTGCTAGGGATTATGAAGGAGGCCACTCAGAAGCAAAATCTACATGGATTGTGTGATGGGAAGAAAGGGCAGATTTCTTTAGGACACTATGATATCACGTTGACGCTCAGGACTTCCCAACCTCCAGACTGTCTTCTCAATCTGTTCTCCCCCGGTGACTGCATTTCTAAGAATACTGGAGAAGGCAGACATAAAGAGTCCTCTCCTGCTTTCCGCTTTAATGAATATATATTTCCTAATAGAAAGTGAAGGTTGCATTTAAATGTCAACAATAGGAGTGACACTGATGATCATAACGCTAAGCATCATTGTCCAGCCATGCAGTGACTTGGCTGCAGTCAGGATGGGGAGCATCTGGTTGAAGCGAATCATGGAAAATCTGAGTTGATGTTGTTCAGCTAGTTCAAGAATTTGCCAGTTTATAACATCGCTTACTGCTGAAGTCATTTTTCCTCAGATTATTAACACCGGCATTGATATTATCTGGACTGCTCATTCCTTCCAGCCAGTCAGAACTAATAATTTTTAAAATGCCTTTTTTGGGGAGAAGCAATCAGAAGGCTTCAATTTTTTACTAGCGTAAGCCGGGCAGTTCTTAGCTACAGGCTTCATTGTGAACATCCATGTATCTACGGTAGAAATTACATGATGTGTGTATACAGTGCTAAATTGAGTTGAATGTGAAAGCTCAGTGCATTTTTTTTCTCAGCAATGACGCACACCAAGAGCATTTGATCTCATAGATCTTTTCTCTTAATACACTGGGCCAAATTCAGGAGTTGAGCTTTCATGCTAACAGACTTCTGTTAGATAAACGTACAGTAAGTGAAAAGCTACCTTTTTGCGTGACTCTCATATAAGAGCTGTATTCCAGTGGGAACAGAATAGCCAATATCAGTAGAGAAGCTTATGTTTCTAGGAAGTAACACCCAAAAAGTCAAAGAAAAAGATTCACTGGGGAAATGCTAGGCACCAAGCAAACTGGGTTTGCTGAAGTACTTCTTGCTGGTAAAAAGAACAACTTGAAAAAATATTCTACCATTGAACACCTTAATAATGCTTCAACTGGTGATTGTTGAATTGGTCTATATACAGAGCTTAGCTCTAATTTTCATAAAGTTATTTTAATTACAATATATCCACTGTGTACGTAGCACTATTTAGTACATAATGTGCTCGATATATTTTATATGTAACTGAAATTCCGTGAAATTAAACTGTAACAATATAAATAATCTTCCAGGATGAAAAGTAGGTTAAGATAACCAAATTTCATGCTTTAAACATTGAGATAAATATTCCTTAGTGTATTAAAATACTGTATTTTAGGTTGTTAATCTTTTCATTGAATA
Organism: Pavo muticus; assembly: GCA_016647715.1. Classification (NCBI taxonomy): domain Eukaryota; kingdom Metazoa; phylum Chordata; class Aves; order Galliformes; family Phasianidae; genus Pavo; species Pavo muticus. The sequence goes on from JACDJE010000063.1 coordinate 2,511,190, forward strand.
ATAAATATGAGCTTCCCTTTTATGTAATTAATGCAATTCAGTAGAGAAATGAAATGTTGAATCATACACAGAAAGTAGCTACGAGTATTCCATTACCAAACTTAATTCAATCATTTCCACAGACTTATGGAAAATATTATTCACCTCTTGGGGAAAACTTTTGGCAGTGAAATGTAGTTTTGCTTGGCATATATTTTGAATTGCTTGAGTCTCTGGTAGTTATTCCCTTTTGACAGGGGAGAGCACTGCAGAAGGGTTGGTCCAAAACAATAGTTAGTTAGGAATAGTATTTCGTACCTTCAAAGCCATGTTATTAACAACATTAAATAAGCCATCCTTAATATCCTTTCAAAAACTGTGATTGAGATATTAACTTGTATTTTCTAATATTTTAGTTTTTACTTGGTTATAAAATCTGCAGTCTGATATCGTTGTATGGAATCCATAATGAAGATTGTCAATTTCTTCAGTATTTCAGGGGACCATGCATTTTATTTCACAGGTTGTTACTATGTTTTCACGCAGACATTTCTCTGGTGTAGAATAAGGATTGTGCACTGAATGCCCAGTGAAGCTTTTCAAATGATACCTGACATCCAGCTGCATAGCTATAGATAGACATTGATTTTTATTCTTTTTTTTTTTTTTTTTTTTACAAAGAAAATCTGTTAGAAGAGGAATGGAAGAAAATAAACATTTCTTCCCTGTCTTAACATTTGCTGTAGCTAAGAAAAACTGTTACCAAAGATAATAGAGTTATACTTCCCTAAGTCTGATTTGGCTTTTGTAAGTAAAGCCCTAAGGATTAGTCGGACATAGTTCTTTTTATTAAAATATTTTTGTTTGTTAATACTATGGGAACTTATATCTGGCATCCTTAGATAACCTAGAAAATTAGGGACTTTGATTTATTACTACAGGATGTACTCTTCAAAGTAATAGAGAGCTCCACTGCATTTTTAGATGATCTAGGCTGGCTTCTGCTAGCTGAGTAGCAGCAGCAGTAGAATGCAGTGCGGACTGCAAAAATGTGCTCAGGGAGACTGGTAAACACAGCAGCCTTTTCTGAGCTTTGCCCTGTTACTGCTACTCAGTACTGAAGCCAGTTTGTGTAACACTGGCTCGGATACATCAGTGCTACCTGTGGTCACGCCTAGTGTACACATATTCCAAGGGAATCTGATGTGTCTTTTCTCCAGGGAAAAGACATTACAAGATCAGGCCCTAATTATTTTATAATTGTGCAAGGCTTTAATTATAAGACCTTAATGACTAGCCTCATTTAAAACACCTTGGGGACGTTGACTTAAGTAAAATGCTGTTGTTGAATTATTTTCTTTCCTATAAGTCTGAGCACTTACTATTTCTTTCTCTCTCAGGAATCTGTGGCTCCTAGCAAACACTGGAATGAGCCAAGTAATTAAGAGACTGTGAGTTCAGGTTTTCTGATTATCCTTACCACTGCTCAACTGGTAGGCACAGGGTGCCCAATTTTCAAAGCATTCACAATATGTTCAAGTTCTTGTCCTCACTGAGCTTAAATATTCCAAGTTCTTTGCCGTACATAAATACAGCAAAAAGAGTTGAAATGTATTTTACCATCAGCTGCTTCAAAACTGGAGAGAGAGAGAGAGAGAGAGAAATACTAATAATATTTTGGTCAAGGTCACCAGTCATGGATAATTAGCATCAGATCTCAATAGATCTGCATGCAAAGCACAGAGAATCCTCTTTTATCCAGGTGTTATCAAGTATAAAAGATTTTGATATTGCACTTTTCTTTATTCTTTTTTCATTTTTTCATTTTTTTTTTTTTTTTTTAAATGTGTCTTGTACTTGGACAATTATTGGCTCTTCAAATCTGAAGTATGCACTGAGAGTACTGGAGCTGAAACGAAAACAGTGTAAATGAAATGTCATAAACCACTGCAGAACATTATTAGTGTGGGTGAGAGATAGCTTATACACCATTATAGATATTTTGCTTGGACCTTACTGTTTTGAAGTTAAATGCCAACTTGAAATGCAAAACAGGTAGAAAAAATCTCATCTTGATAAACTGAGATTTTTGTCAGGAGGTGTGCAAGCTGAGATGATGAGAAGTAGAATGGTATTTATTCAGTTCCTAGAGCTTTTTTTCTTTCTTTTTCTTTTTTTTTTTTTTGGAGTGTCTAAACATATGTGGTTGTGATGGCAAGATTTAGTTATAGGAAACAACATTTAGCTATCTTTAAGCTGATCAAAACTCAATTTCTGGCCTGTCCTTTTACCCCCTATCAAAATTAAAAACTGAAGGGTATAATAAAAAGATTCCTGAAACTTTCATTTAGGGAATACTGAAAATATTTTCTGGAAACCTTTTAGAACTACTGCAACTCTTTGAGGCATATTTATAATACAGATACGTTTCCTTAAAGTATTTTGAATTCATTTAGTAATCATGTTCTGTAGAGTAATGTGAACACTCCTAACCACTGGCTCCCTCCATCTCCTCCCCTCCCCCTGAGATATTAACTTGTATTTTCTAANAAAATCAAAGCAATCTGAAATAGTAGAATAGTGGAAAAGTAGAGTCAATTTTTGTTGTTGTTGGTTTTTTGTTTTTTGTTTTTTTTTTAAATTGGGCAGGCTGTAAAATCCTGTGCTTATACAGAGTATAAAGTTATATTTCCTAGAAAGAGATGAATGATAACTGATCCTCCAAGTGGAAACTCTCCTTTGTGCTCTTGGAGTCTTTGTGCTTGTCAGTTTAAGTATCTCAGCTGGCTATGGGCAATATGTCCTACTGTTTCTCTGCTGCCGCATTTGAGTAATACATGAGAGAGGAGTTAGAAATGAAAGATTTAGGTAAAAATTCTGTGTTCCTAATAGGGAAACACATATTTTTATGGAGGAAAAAAAAGAGAGACTTGGACTCCTTGTGCTTAAGTTCACTGAAGTCATACCAACATAGTAAAATGTTGGAGTAGTGACTAGTGTTATTCAGTAATAACAAAATGTATTTCAAGCACTACTGTGATCATGCTTCCATAAGGAATGTAGAAAAGCAGCTATCAAATAAAACAAATCAAATTCAATATTGAATAGAAATGGAGTCATCAGTCATAAAAATAATTCCTAAAATTCCAACAGTATTTGGTTTTAGATTGCAAAATTTATCGGTCATTGATATGAATGTTCAAGTAACTTTGCAGTGAGAAACCATATTTTTAATTTCTATCTGAAGTGCTGACTTTCCTCTTATGTTTTGTTCTTGTCTCAAGTACAATCCTTTTGGAAAGAAAAAAGAGTTTTGTAATGTTGATCTTAACAGAATATCCTTGACAAGTGAAAGTTTTATACATCTCGCTTATTAGGAGTTATCATAGCTAGTAAAAACAAGGAAGTCTTTCATATCCCCAGAAGCCATAGAGTAGCGTTGCTATTTTCAAGTGCTGAGAATTACACAGCTTTTGAATCCAAGATTAAAAAAATATATTGTTGCATGTAATATATGAATTTAGCAGCATAGACATCTTCGCATCTTCTCTGCGTTTTGTATAGGATGCCCTTTAGACAGCTTTCAGCTATGTTTTTGCTGCATACTCAGTGCCTAAATTGAAAGGCTGTACTGTTCTTAGAACTTAGAAGCTTTGCAAATAAGACAGTAATGATTTACTTGGGTTTGTATGATGATGAAAATGTAAATGTTGTGGTTTAACCCAGTAGGTGGCTAAGTACAACACATTTCTTTGCTCGCTCCCTGCCTTCCCAGTGGGATGGGGGAGAGAATTGAAAAAAATGAAGTAGATCTCGTGGGTTGCGGAGCTTACTGAAATTAGAATAGATTGCAGGATCAGCTTTTCATCTGTGTTTCATTTAGATGCTGATCAGTGAGACAAGATCATCTTTTGTTTGATGGAAGCACAAAAAGGATATCAGACTTGACCTCATGACTTTCAATGCATTTCATTCTCGTGCTGTTCTTGCAACACAACTGATACGGTACTTCCAGCCCAAAAACAACCATAAACAAAATACAAAAAGAGTTTTAAAGAAGAATCCCAAACATCCTACTTATTGGAGATGGGATCTTCTGCCACAGATAAGAATAAAAATCTCATGCTTGTACTTCTGGCATAGTTGCAGTCCATCTATAAATGCTCAGTCAGGCCCACCCTGGCATCCCAGAGTACTGTGTTTTAGGAGGAAAGTCTTGCAGCTTTAGTTATTATTAAGCTTTATAAAGAAATTAAAAGCAATTTAAGTGAACTCCTAAAGAAGGATGTTATTGTGCTACACAGCTTCAATGAAGGTTCATCCTTTTGAGCAATTGATTATCAAAATCATCTTTATTTGAGGTATAAAATGAGGAGGAATCCCCATTTTCCATATCAGAAAAACAGTGATTAATTATTACCCTAATAAATGATTGAGTAATTAATGATTAATCTAGTTGTAAAGCTTTATCATACTGTTTTAAACCATAAATATGTATTTCTGTATCTCATGTAAAAAATACCCATAAAGCGAGCTGTGATGTGAAGTCCATGCTTGCGTCAACATCAACTTCTTATCTGGAGACTAATCTCTTCAGAAGAGGAGTAGGTTCTTGTCCCTGGCATCAGAACATGACAAAAAAAAGCTCTGTAAACTGGATTTTTGTTAGAACCAAACCATTTCTTTTCTGTGAGATCAAAACTTGATTGAGGTAGGAGCGTAGAAGGGAAGATTCTAGACAGGAAATGCTTAGGCTTCTGTAATTGTTTACCTTAGAGGAAATGAAGTTGAGTTTTAAGGATTCAGCAAGATGAAGCGGCCACTGTATTTCAAATCTGCATTTTGAATTTAATTTTGGTTTCCTAACACATAATCTTTTCAATTCTAGTTTCTCATGTTTTGGCTTAGAGACAGATCTTTCTGTGCATGTGTCTGTGAGGGGGTGTATGTATATGTGTATGTACATGTCTGTATGTGTATATTTAAGGCTTGAAAAATGTAAAGCCTGGATCCAAAAATCATTCATGTTAATATCTTTTGGCTTTATATCCATCATTATTTGGAATGTGATTAAATCTCATTTGCTTCACTGGGCCCAAAGCATGTGTTTAAAGTCAAGCAAGTGCTTAAATATTTTCCTGAATAAGGATGCTTTCCTGAATGAGAAGTTAAAGTGAATGTACTCCATGTGCACTGCAAACATCTTTTTCCATATGATTCTTCAGATTCTTTCCAAAGTCTGAGCTTTTGTTAATATATTTATCTTTCTAGTGGATGTCGAATGGAACTGATATTTTAACTGTGTAGTTTTTGTATAGCTAAAGCATATCATATTATTCTTAGAGCAAACCTCTACTTCAGGGCTGCAGTAATATCAAAGGAATAGAGAAATATTCTTTAAAATGAACTCTCATCTCATCACTGATCTATAAATTCATTAATTTCCATGAATATAAGAGGTCTGTTTCAGAACCATTATTGTCTGTCTTTTGTTGTTTCCTGAGGAAATCTTTTGTTTGTCACCTGTACAGTCATACACAGAATGTTAACGCTAATGTAGAGCAAACTCAGAAAAACAGCGTTTTTTTTTTTTTTTAAATGTATCATTTTAAAGGTAGTAAGTTTTTACCTTATTAGTAGTTGCATAAATGGTTGTTAAGGATTAATTTCGTATTTGTCTGCAGTTAGTGGTGGCAGACAGTTTTAAAATGAAGGACAATATTTGTAGTGTGAAAAATGAGATGTTTTCAGTAGCCAGTTTTAACCTCTGTAAGGTTAACAGGTTGTAAAGTTAACCAGTATATACAGAAGACAGGCTAGTAAGAATAGTCAAACAGAGGAAAGGTGCTCACCGGTGTTGTAGGCTCGCAAGACTCCAGAAGGAGTGATCTCCAGGAAGAGATCCTTCCTTCGTGGCAGTCAGCCCTTAAATGGGGTCTAGGAGAAGTGGAGCCTGGCTCCAACCCTTCCAGGCACACAGGTGAATTGCTTTCACCTGTGCTCCCATGGCTGACTCAGTGCTTGCCTCAGGTGGTCAATCAGAGGTTCAGGCCATCATTCAACAGTTCCCTTACACTCCACCCCTTCATGGCATGAACCAATGATTGAGTTAACTAAGGGTGAGTCTTNAGAAGAGGAATGGAAGAAAATAAACATTTCTTCCCTGTCTTAACATTTGCTGTAGCTAAGAAAAACTGTTACCAAAGATAATAGAGTTATACTTCCCTAAGTCTGATTTGGCTTTTGTAAGTAAAGCCCTAAGGATTAGTCGGACATAGTTCTTTTTATTAAAATATTTTTGTTTGTTAATACTATGGGAACTTATATCTGGCATCCTTAGATAACCTAGAAAATTAGGGACTTTGATTTATTACTACAGGATGTACTCTTCAAAGTAATAGAGAGCTCCACTGCATTTTTAGATGATCTAGGCTGGCTTCTGCTAGCTGAGTAGCAGCAGCAGTAGAATGCAGTGCGGACTGCAAAAATGTGCTCAGGGAGACTGGTAAACACAGCAGCCTTTTCTGAGCTTTGCCCTGTTACTGCTACTCAGTACTGAAGCCAGTTTGTGTAACACTGGCTCGGATACATCAGTGCTACCTGTGGTCACGCCTAGTGTACACATATTCCAAGGGAATCTGATGTGTCTTTTCTCCAGGGAAAAGACATTACAAGATCAGGCCCTAATTATTTTATAATTGTGCAAGGCTTTAATTATAAGACCTTAATGACTAGCCTCATTTAAAACACCTTGGGGACGTTGACTTAAGTAAAATGCTGTTGTTGAATTATTTTCTTTCCTATAAGTCTGAGCACTTACTATTTCTTTCTCTCTCAGGAATCTGTGGCTCCTAGCAAACACTGGAATGAGCCAAGTAATTAAGAGACTGTGAGTTCAGGTTTTCTGATTATCCTTACCACTGCTCAACTGGTAGGCACAGGGTGCCCAATTTTCAAAGCATTCACAATATGTTCAAGTTCTTGTCCTCACTGAGCTTAAATATTCCAAGTTCTTTGCCGTACATAAATACAGCAAAAAGAGTTGAAATGTATTTTACCATCAGCTGCTTCAAAACTGGAGAGAGAGAGAGAGAGAGAGAAATACTAATAATATTTTGGTCAAGGTCACCAGTCATGGATAATTAGCATCAGATCTCAATAGATCTGCATGCAAAGCACAGAGAATCCTCTTTTATCCAGGTGTTATCAAGTATAAAAGATTTTGATATTGCACTTTTCTTTATTCTT
>JACDJE010001043.1:0-19012 GCA_016647715.1 Pavo muticus
GGGATTCGCGATGTGACGGGATAGGATAACCCCTCCCCTCCCCCCTTTGGGGGCGTACACACGGTAGAGGCTTAGTATATAAGGTGTTGCACCACGTGAATAAACGGACCACTTTCTTACACCATATTGGTGCATGCTTGCGTGGTCCGGGCCGCAAACTGCAGGTGCATGGGAATCCACGGGAAGTTCAACACCCTGGTTGAAGACAGTTTACGGGGAAGGAATGAGGATGTTAAGGATCACTTCCCATTGCAGAACCCTTGCTGGGACCCGAATACAAGAGCAGGGAGGGAACGTTTAGAAATGTACTGAGAATGGGTAGTGAAGGGAATGGAAAGGACTATCGCTAAAACAATTAACTGGTCTAACCTATTTGCAGTAAAACAGGGTCCAAGGGAATCCCCATCCGAATTCTTGGATAAACTAAGGGATGCAATGAGAAAACATACTTCCCTGGACCCGAGGTCAGATGAGGGCATACAGTAGCTAGTATCATTGTTCATAGGGCAATCTGCAGGGGACATAAGAAGGAAACTGCAAAAAGTAAAGGCACCAGATGCTTGGATCTTGGAAAGCTTGTTAGAGGAGGTGTAGAGAGTGTTTAGCAATTGAGAGGAGAGAAGGGAAAGGAAGATACTGATAGCAGCCTTGCAGGAAAACAAAAGGGAAGGACAGAACAGAGTGCGGAAGCCTCTGGAGAAGGACCAGTGCACCATCTGCAGGAAAAAGGGGCACTGGAAAAATGAGTGTCTGTTAAGAAAGCAGAAAGGAAGAAGGGGGGCATGGTCTAAAATCCAAGCCCCCGTGGAAGAAGACTGATGGGAACTGGGGGAGTCTACCCCAGCGGATTCACTGGTTAAAATAAAGCTAGGGAATAAACAGCAGTGTGTGGAATTTTTAGTAGATACTGGTGCAGCCTGCTCAGTTTTAAACGAAGATTTAACCCCAATAAGCAGAGAATTTATAACAGTAAAGGGAGCCACTGGTCAACCCGAAAAGGCTTACTTCCTCAAACCTTTGGAATTTAAATTGGGAAAACAAGTAGGGATACATCAGTTCCTGTACCTACCTGACTCATCACATCTCCTTTTAGGGCGGGATTTACTAGAACAATTAGGGGCAAAAATTAAGTTCAAATCAGGAAAAATGAAGTTCAAAGTAAAAGATGATTCTTTCATAAAAATACTTAGTTTAGCACTAATAGCCACTCCAGGGGACACAGGAATCCCTGAAGAAGTAAATAACCAAGTTTATCCAGGAGTGTGGGCAACTGAAACCCCAGGACGTGCAAGGAATGCCCCCCCTACAGTAATTAAGGTAAAGCAGGGAGTTCAGCCCCCATGAATTAAGCAGTATCCCCTGAGGACAGAGGATAGAGAAGGGATACAGCCGATAATCGATCGGTTCATAAAATATGGGCTTCTGGCGGAATGTGAATCAAAATATAACACCCCAATTCTCCCAGTCAAGAAACCTGATGGGAGTTATCAAATAGTGCAGGATTTAAGAGCAATTAATAAGATAGTAGAGGATCTATATCCTCTAGTGGCAAATCCATACACCTTGCTCACCAAGTTATCTAGTGAATTGGCTTGGTTTACCGTACTGGACTTAAAGGATGCATTCTTCTGCCCGCCTCTGAGCCCTGAAAGCCAATTACTATTTGCATTTGAATGGGAAAACCCCAAATCAGGACGGAGAACACAACTTACATGGACAGTGCTTCCCCAGGGGTTCAAAAACAGCACAACTATTTTTGGGAATCAGCTAGACAAGGATTTGGAGCAATGGGAGCGCCTCTCCAGGAAAGGAGTTTTATCGCAGTATGTAGATGACTGTTTAATAGCTACAGAAACAGAAGAATAGCATGGACTATAAGCTTGGTGAATTTTCTGAGACTCAATGGATATCGAGTTTCCCCACAGAAGGCCCAAGTGGCCAAACAGCAGGTAGTCTATTTAGGCTACGAAATCATCACCGGACTGAGGACGCTTGGAACAGCGAGGAAAGAAGCCATCTGTCAAACCCCTGAACCATGAACTGCTAAAGAGCTGCGCACATTCCTGGGAATGACAGGCTGGTGTCGGCTATGGATATGGATACATAACTACGGACTATTGGTAAAGCCGCTCTTCGCGCTTTTAAAAACTAATCCCAATACTTTCACTTGGGATGGGGAAACCAGGAGAGCTTTTAAACAGTTAAAGCAGGAACTCATGCAGGCTCCTGCCTTAGGGTTGCCAGATGCAACAAAGCCGTTTTGGCTGTTCTCATATGAGAAACAGGGAATAGCTTTAAAAGTTCTGGCCTAGAACTTGGGGCCTTATCGAAGGGCAGTAGCCTACTTCTCCAAGCAGCTGGATGAAGTAAGCAAAGGATGGCCTAGCTGCCTAAGAGCAGTGGCTGCGCTAGTGTTAAATGTTCAGGAAGTGCGCAAATTTACTTTGGGCCAGAAAATTACGGTATTAACATCCCACACCGTCTCAGCTGTGCTTGAGGTGAAGGGTGGGCAATGGCTCTCACCACAAAGATTCCTCAAGTATCAAGCCATCCTGGTGGAACAGGATGACATGGAGATAGTAATAACTAACATTGTCAACCCAGCATCATTCCTCAGTGGGACCTCAGGGGAACCGGTAACGCATGACTGTCTGGAAATCATAGAGGCAGTGTACTCCAGTCGACCGGACTTACTTAAAGGAGGAACCTCTAGAGGATGCCGAGGACTTTTGGTACACTGACGGTAGTAGCTTTGTGCATCAAGGAGTGCGTAAAGCTGGGTATGCCGTGACTACTGATAGTGAGGTAATAGAATCAAAGGCCCTAACTCCCAACACCTCAGCACAAAAGGCAGAAATTATAGCTTGAGCATTAGAGCTGGCAAAAGGAAAAAGGATCAACATATGGACTGATTCAAAATATGCCTTTGGTGTGGTGCATACCCATGGAGCAATATGGAAAGAGAGAGGACTATTATCAACCCAAGGAAAATGCATTAAACATGCCAAGGAGATTCTCAGACTATTAGAAGCAGTACAGCTACCGGAAAAGGTGGCCATTATGCATTGCAGGGCGCATCAAAAGGGGAGAACACCGGATGAGGTGGGCAATGCTTTTGCAGACTGGGAGGCAAAAAGAGCAGCAGAGGGAGGTCCGGTGGAGTTGCATTCTCTGATTCCAGATGGTAAAATCCAAATTGATAGTGAGAAGCCCAGGTATTCGAAGGAAGATAAAAACCTTATAGAGGATCTAGGAGGACAAATAGGAGAGGGAGGATGGGTCACTACTCCACAGGGCAAAATAATTATTCCCACAGCCTTATTATGGGCAGTGGTAATGGCTGAACATAGAAAAACACACTGGGGAACTGAGGCACTGTATGAATATTTGGTCCAGCAGATAGTTGCCTGGAACTTATACTCCACCATTACGCAGGTGACCCAACAGTGTGAGATCTGCCTGCAGAACAATCCCAAAACCAGCCATAAGATCTTGTTAGGACAGATAGATAGGGAAAGGAAATTATCCAGGGCAGCAACGGCAGATTGATTTTTCAGAACTTCCAAGAAAAGGGGAGTTCAGGTACATGTTGGTATTGACTGATACCTTTTCGGGATGGCCAGAGGTATTTCCTTGTAGGACTAACAAGGCCTGGGAGGTAACAAAAGTGCTGTTACATGAAATAATTCCGAGGTTCAGGGTTCCTGTAGCGATCTCATCAGATCGAGGCCCACATTTTATTGCCAAGGTAGTCCAACAAATAAGCACATCATTGGGAATTCATTGGCAATTGCACACACCTTATAGACTGCAGTCAAGCGGACAGGTGGAAAAAATGAATCACCTGGTCAAATTACAGATATTAAAACTTGATCAAGTGGCTGGGATTCCCTGGCCACAGGCACTGCCTTTGGCACTTATGAGAATTCGGACTAAACCCCGAACCAAGGAGGGATTGAGCCCATATGAGATTCTTTATGGGCGACCTTATACTGTACAAAAGGGGATCTCTATGCAGGTGGGGGATAAGGTGTTGAGTGAGTATATGATCAGCTTGGCAAAGCAGTTAAAGAAAATTGAGAAAACGGTGTTTGGTACCAGGGCACAGGGCCTGGAAGGTCCAGTGCATGATGTATTGCCAGGCGATTATGTGTATGGTAAATCCCTCTCAGATTCTCCTATGGAACAGAGGTGGGAAGGACCCTAGCAAGTACTTCTGACCACCCACAAAGCAGCGAAAGTAGAAGGACTGACACCGTGGATACATCATACACGCCTGAAGTAAGCATCCAGGCCACAGTGGACAGCAGAAGCAGAAGGACTACTGAAAATCAGGATTTGAAAACATGTATAATAGTTTGATGACAGTCAGTATGATTATAGTAACAGTAACAGCTTGGCAGGAAAATAGTTACTTGAGAATGACTGAGAAAATTGGCCAGGCTCTCAGCAGATCTTGCTGGATATGTACGGCCCTCCCTAGAGGAGAGGGGAGAGTGCCAGTTTATGGGATAGTAGCACTAAATTGGACAATTCCAAATTGGGTGGAACACAGAAAAAGTAAATATGGGATAGAGGATAAGCCAACAGAAGGGCCCTAAGTTTGATTTACTAGTTATTAACTCTAGTATGTCTATCTTTGTAGATAGGAAAAATAATAGTAAAGGTGGGGTGGGGGTCGGGTGGCGAAACTTTACTGGCATAGAGTGTAGTTGGGAATATGGAAACTCTGGGACAGTATCAGGGATCAGTGAAGCTGGAAGGTGGAAGCAAGGTGAGGGGTGTGATCCTAGAACAGATGAGAAGTCACAATGGGTCTCGGATAAAAACGTGCTCGTAATTGTAGGAATGGGAACGTCATTCACCCACCAAGAAAGTATGACCAGGCCATGTAAATTACCTCATGGGTACTGGTGGTTATGTTGGGATGGTCAGGCATGGAAAGCGTTACCTTTAAATTGGACAGGGACATGCACTGTGGGATACTTGGTACCCCAGACCACGGTGCATGAAGAGACCCCTCAGGGACTCTCGAGAACCCCCTGGATTCAAACTAAGCGCACATACAACCCCCTAGTTAGGCATAATACGGGATTCCACAGCTTTCTGAGAGTCCTTATCCCATCTCTAGGAGTAGCTCAGCTGGAAAAGGCTATAGTGAATATCTCGGCAACTCTAGAAATAGTAGAAAATGCCACAACAGATGCATTATGAGCAATCCAAGAGGAGGTATCCTCCTTATCCAAAGTGGTACTTCAAAATAGGATGGCACTAGATCTATTAACAGCTAAAGGAGGAGGGGTGTGTACAATAATAAATCAGAGTTGTTGTGCTTACCTAAATAAGGACTTGAGAATTGAAACAGACTTAAGAAAAATTTGGGAGCAAACAAAAGTCCAGCATGGGACAAGTCAAAATAACACCGACTGGTAAATAGACTTATGGGGCTTACTTACTAGCTGGTTACCGAATCCAGGATGGCTAAAACAGCTTTTCTTGGCCTGCATCATCCTGGTACTGTTGGTATGTTTTACCTGTGTGGTAATGAGGTGGTTTATGTGCCTGCGCCAGAATACTAGGAAGGAGTACAAGGTATGGAAAAGACATGAGCTAAGGCAAAAGGTGGAGAGTGGGACTTATTTCGGGACACATTAAGAAAGAATAAAATAATCTAGCAGGTAGAAGTCCTGCTAGATTAAAGAAAAGGGGGGAATTGAAGGATGAGAGAAGGGCCCCAAGACGGGCCCCACAGATAAAAGAGGGAAAGGGACTTCACAGAAACTGGGATAGGGGTAATTAGAAATAGTTTATGTGGAGGGTGTTAGAAGAAGGGGGACTGCAGACACTAAGTCTGGGATAATGAGGGGATGAAGGCCATAAAGATAAGGGTTTGAGAACAGCCCGAGGCCATCTGGCAGTGAGGTGATTAGATGTCCACAGGGCAAGCTGGAACTGGTTTGGGGGGTGCCCCCCCCCTGCGGGGTCAAGAAGTGTACAGCAAGGAAGATGATGAGCCTTCATCCCACAACCACCAGGAGGAGACCCTCATAACTCACTATGCACGCGCAAAGGGGGGGGACTGCATGCTAATGGGCTATCGGGAATGTAATGAATATGCATCCGAATTCCTGGAAACTATTGATTATGTATTAGTTCAGCCTATATCTGTACCAAGCTTTTTCCTGACGGTGTGCAAGTTTGGTGGAGTTATCCCCCTTGCACCAGGGAGTATGCGCATCGCTAATAAACACATACCTGCTCTATATCCTTACAGGCTATAGGGTTTGATTTCCGCACGTCACTGGAGTGGAGGGAAATAATATGGAGTCGAGCAGAGTGAAGTAAAATGGTTAGGAGTGGAGTTGAGGGAAATGAAATGAAGTACAGTGGAGTGAAATGAAATGGAGTGGAGTGGTGGGAAATACAGTGGAGTGCAGTGGAGGGAAATGAAATGGAGTGGAGTCGAAGGAAAGGGGGTGGAGTGCAGTGAAAGAAAATGGAGTGGAGTGGAGTGGAGGGAAATGACATGCAAATGACTGGGATGGAGAGAAATGAAATGGTGAGAAGTGGAGTGGAGAAAAATTCAATGGATTGGAATTGATGGAAATGAAACGGTGACGAGTGGAGTGGAGGAAAAATAAATAAAGTGGAGTAGAGTTGAGGGAAACGAAATGGAGTGGAACAGAATGAAAGGAAATGAAATGGAGTGGTGTGTAGGGAAATGGAATGGAGTGTAGAGGAGGAAAATGAGATGGAGTGAAGTTGAGGGTAATAGAGTAGAGTGGTAAGGTGGGAAATAAAGGAAGTGGAATGAAATGTAGGGAAACTAAATGGAGGGGAGTAGAGGGAAATGGAGTGGTGTGGAGTGGAGTGGAGTAGTGTTGAGTGGAGAGAAATTGAGTGGAGTGGAGAGGACAGAAATGAAAAGGAGTGGAGAGGAGGGAAATGAAATAAAGTGGAGTGAACAGAAATGGACTAGATTGGAGGGACAGGAGATGAAATGGATGGAAATGCAGTAGAATAAAGTGGAGTGTTGTGGAGGGAAATGAAATGGAGTGGAGTGGAGGGAAATGGAGAGCAGTGCAGTGGAGGGAAACGGAGTGGAGTGTAGTTGTGAAGAGGGAAATGGAGTGGAGTGGAGAAAAAGGAAAAGGTGAGGAGTGGAGTGGAGGGTAATGAAATAGAGGGATGTCGAATTGAGTGAAATGAAATGGACTGGAATTGAGTGGAGGGAAATTAAATGGAGAAAAGAGGAATAAAGTGTCGGGAAATGAAATGTAGTGGAGTGTAGGGAAATGGAGTAGAGAGGAGTGGAGACGAGAGAAAGGAAATGGTGTGGAGTTGAGGGAAATAAAATGGAGCAAAGAGGAAGGAAATGAAATGGAGTGTGTCAATGGTTTATGTGCTGGTTCGGCCCGGTTCCGTGAACAGCAGGGCGGAGGGATTTCGCAAAATCCACGCCTCTGGAAAAGGTAAACAGGGGACCCCAAAATAATTAAAAACAGTGGAAACGATCTGAGGAGGAACAAACTAATTTACTAAATATGGTATCGGAATGCAAGATAACACACTATAATACAATATAATTAGAATTGAAGCTAATAAATCAAATATAATGAGAGAGAGAGATTGTCCGAAAGCTGGGTAGGCCTCACCATAACGCTGAGGTGAGATGCGCAGTCCAGTCGAGCAGGGAGGGAGTCTGATGAAGAAAGAACCTGGTCAGATGACCTACCAAGGCCTTATATCTGTTCCCCCTGAGCAGAAATGATAACAGCGCAGCGAACAGGCTTCTGGGGAGTGTAGTTCTTCTCTTCTGGGACAGGTACCCGGAACACTTTAACTCCCAGTGCACTACATGATGTTATGATGTGGAATACTGATAACCAAAAATCATAAAACCATGACAGGAGTGGAGCGGAATGAAATGGAGTGGAGTGGAGGGAAATGAAATGGATAGTAGTGCAGTTGAGGGAAATGAAATGGAGTGAAGTAGAGAAAAATGAAACAAAGTGGAGTGGAGGGAAACAAAACGGAGAGGAGTGAAAAGAAATAGAGGGGAGTGCAGTGGAGGGAAACAGCATCGTGGAGTAGAGTGAAGTGGAAGGAAATGAAATGGAGTGGAATGGAGGGAAATGAAAAGGAGTGGAGAGGAGTGAAATGAAATGGAGTTGAGCTAATGGAAATAAAGTGGAGTGGATTGGAGGGACATGAGATGGAGTGAAGTGGATGGAAATGCAGCAGAGTAGAGTGGAGTTTAGGGAAAAGAAATTGAGGGGAGTGAAGGTTAAGGAATTAGAGTGGAGCTCAAGGAAATGGAGAGGAGTAGAGTGGAGGAATATTAAACAGAGTGGAGGGGAGTGAAATGAAATAGAGCCAAGTGGAAGGAAATAGAGTGGAGTGGAGGGAAATGAAACTGATTGGAGAGAAGTTGAGGGAAATGAAATTGAGAGGAGTGGATTGGAGGGAAATGGAATGGAGAGGAGCTGAGTTTAGGGAAATGAGATGGAGTGTAGGGGAGGGAAATGTTATGGAGTGTTTGGGAGGGAAATGAGATGGAGTGAAGTGGAGGGAACTTGAATGGAGTGGAGCGGAGTGGAGGGAAATTAAATGGAGTGGAGTGGAAGGAAATGGAGTAGAGAGGAAGGAAATGAAATGGAGTGGAGTAAGGTGGAGGGAAATGAAATGGAGTGTAGATGAAAGAAATGAAATGGAATGGTGTTGAGGGAAATAAAATGGTGAGGATTGGAGTGGAGGGAAATAAAATTGAGTGGAGTGGAGTGGAGTGAAATGGAGTGGAGAGGAGTGGACGGAAATGAGATGGAGTGGCATGGTGGGAAATGGAGTGGAGTGGAGACGATGGGAAATGACATGGAGAGAAGGGGAAGGAAATGACATGGAGGGGACTGGACCAAAATGGAATGGTGGGAATTGGAGCATAGGGAAATGAGAAGGAGTGGAATGGATGGAAATGAAATGGTGTGGAGTGGAGTCATAGGAATTTAAATGGAGAGGAGTGGAGTTGAGGGAAGTGAAATGGAGTGGAATAGAGTGGAGGTAAATGAAATGGAGTGGTGTGGAAGGAAATGATGGAGAGGAGTAGAAGTGAGAGAAATAGAGTGGAGCTGAGTGGAGTGGAGGGATATGGAGCAGGGCGAAGTGGAGAGATGGGTAATAAAATAGAGTGGAGTGGAGGGAAATGAAATGGAGTGCAGATGAAAGAAATGAAATGGAGTGCAGATGAAAGAAATGAAATAGAGGGGAGTGTAGGGAAAAAAAGTGGTTAGAAGTGAAGTGGAGGGAAACGAAATGGAGATGTGTGGAGATAAATGAAATGGAGTGGAGTGTAATAAAAATGAGTGGAGTTGAGTGGAAAGAAATGAAAGGGAGTGCAGTGGAGTAAAGTAGAGGTAAATGAAATGGATTGGAGTGGAGGGAAATGGAATGGAGTGAAGAAAAATGAAATGGATTGGAGAGGAGAAATGGAGTAGAGAGGAGTGGAGAGGAGAGAAATGAAATGGCATGGAGGTGAGGGAAACGAAACAGAGCGGAGTGGAAGGAAATGTATTAGACTGCCGTGGAGGGAAATGGACTGGAATGGAGGAAAATGAAATGGATTGGAGTGGAGAAAAATGGAGTAAGAGGAGCGGAGGGAAATGAAATGGCGTGGAGGTGAGGGAAATGAAACACAGTGGGGTGGAAGGAAATGAAATGGTGTGGAGTGGAGTGGAAGGAAATGAAATTCAGTGGAGTAGAGGGAATTTAAATGGAGTGGAGTGGAAGGTAATGAAATGGAGAGGAGAGGAGTGGGGATGAGGGAAATGGAATTGAGAGGAGTGGAGTGGAGGGATACGAAATGGAGGAGAGTGGAGTGGAGGGAAATGAAAAGGAGAAGAGTGGAGCGAAATTAAATGGAGGCAAGTGGAGTAAAAAGAAATGAAAGGGACTGAAGTGGAGGGAAATGAAATGGAGTGGAGTGGAAGAAAATGAAATGGAGAGGAGAGGAGTAGGGATGAGGGAAATGAATTTGAGAAGAGTGGAGTGGAGGGAAATGAAACAGAGAGGAGAGGAGTGGAGGGAAACAAAATGCAGTGGAGTAGAGGGAAATGAAATGGTGAGTGGAGTTGAGGGAAAAGACATAGAGTGGAGTGGAGAGTAGGGAAAGGAAATGGAGTGAATTTGAAGGAATTTGAGTTTAGTGGCAAGAAAATGAAAACGAGTGGAGCACAGGGAAATTAAATTGATTGGAGTGGAACAAAATCTAGTGGTGTGGAGAAAAGGGAAATGAGATGGAGTGGATTGGAGGGAAAGGGAGTAGAGTGGAATAGAGGGAAATGACATGGAGAAGAGTACAGTGGAGTGAAATTAAATGGAGATGAGTGGAGCTGAGGGAAATGAAATGGAGTGGAGTGGACAGAAACGAAATGGAGTGAAGTGGAGGGAAATGACATGGAGACGAGTTGAGTGGAGGGAAATTGAATGGAGTGGAGTTGAAAGAAATGATGTGGAGACGAATGGAGTTGAGGAAAATGGAATGGGGTGGAGTAGAGGGAAATGAAATGGAGTAGAGTGGAGTGTAGGGAAACAAATGAAGTTAAGTTTAAGGAAATAGAGTGGTGTAGAGTGGAGGGAAATGAAGTGGACTGGAGTAGCGTGTTGTGAAATGTGATGGAATGGAGTGGGGGGAAAGGAAATGGAGTGGAGGGAAGGGAAATGAAATGGTGAGGAGTGGAGTGCAGTGAAATGTAACGGACAGGAGGAAAGGGAAATGAAACATTGAGGACAGGAGAGGAGGGAAATAACACCGAGTGGAGTGGTGTAGAAAATAATGAAAGTGATTGGAGTGGATGGAAATTGTATGGAGTGGAGTTGAGGGAAATTAAATGAAGGGGAGTGGAGTGGAGAGAAATGAAATCGAGTTTTGTGGAGTGGAGGGAAAAGAAATGGGGTGGATTGGAGGGAAATGGAGCGGATGCGAGTGGTGGGAAATGAAATGGATTGGAGTGTAGGGAAAGGACATGAAGTGGAGTTGAAGGAAATGGAGAGGTGTAGAGAAGAGAGAAATGATATGGAGTAGAGTGGAGTAGAGGGAAATGAAATGGAGTGAAGAGGAGTGAAGTTGAAAGACAAAGAAATTGAGTGGAGGGAATAAAAATTAAATGATGAGGAGAGGAGTGGAGGGAAATAAAATGGAGTGGAGTGGAGGGAAATCCTGTGGAAAATGAATTGGAGAGGAGTGATTGGAAAAATATTAAATGAAGTGGAGTGGCATTCAGGGATACGAATTGGAATGGAGTGGAGTAGAGGGAGAAAACGGAGTGGAGATGACGGAAATGAAATGGAGTGGAGTGGAGGGAAACGAAATGGAGTGGAGTGGAAAGGAGTGGAGTGAACTGGATTTGAGTGGAGTGGAATGGAGTGGAGTGGAGTGAAATGACATGGAGAGGAGTAGAGTGGAGGTAAATGGGATGAAGTAGAGGGAAGAGAACTGAAAAGGTGAGGAGTGGAGTGCAGAGAAATGAAATGCACTAGAAGGGCAGGGAAATGAAATGGTGAGGAGAGGAGTGGAGGGAAATAAAATGGTGTGGAGTGGAGTGGAGGAAAACGAAATGGAAGAGAGTGGAGTTGAAGGAACTAAAATGGAGGAGACTGGAGATGAAGGGAATGAAATGGACTGGAGAGAAAGGAAAGGAAACAGAGTGAAGTGGAAGGAAATAAAGTGAAGTAGAGTGAAGGGAAATGAAGAAGAGTAGAGTGCAGTGAAATGAATTAGACTGGAGGGGAACAAAATGTTGTGGAGTGGAGTGGAGTGAAATGAGATAGAGAGGTGTCGACAGTACCTGTTGCTTTTTCACTTGTAGCAACCCCACAACAGACGGATCTTCTGATAGGCCAGGCAGAACAGACAACTGCTTAACACCTTCTGTGTCTACAGCAGCTATTCCAAAGGCCCATCGATACCCTTTGGGATCCTTGAAATATCCCCTTCTGAGGTAATCAATACCAAGTATACAGGGAGCCCCTGGGACAGTCACAATGGGGTGCTTTTGCCAGTCTTTACCAGTGAGGCTTATTTCGGCCTCCAACATAGTCAGCTCTTGGGAACCCCCAGTCACCCCATGAATATAAATTGATTCTGTCCCTTGGTGACTCGAGGGCATTAGAGTGCACTGTGCACCAGTGTCCACCAGGGCCTTATACTTCTGTGGTTCTGATGTGCCAGGCCATCTTATCCACACAATCCAATACACTCTGTTATCCCTTTCCCCCCCCTGGCTGGGGGCAGGGCCCCTCTATTTGTTACCTTGGTTGTCCGCAGCAACTGGAGCAATCACCTTTTTGGAGAAGTTCACCTTGGTGGTTGATCTGTGTTGTAATTCTTATACCCGTGCTTGAAGTGCAGGAGTGGGTTTTTTATGCCACCTCTTCATATCTTCTCCATGGTCACGTAGGTAACGCCACAAGGCCATATACAATGTAGTCTTACTGTTGTCACTTGCTTGAGCAGGAGGACGTCTTCTTTTAATAGCTGAAACACAAGCTTGTAGAGGGGTTAAATGTATTGAAGTTTATTAATCAGTTCATTTATAAGGGGTCTTCTTTCTCCTCTGCCATACATTGCTGCTAATGTACTGGCATACCTTTCTGGTGCAGTCTTTGTGAATGTACGCCACATATTTGGTGTACACCTGACTCTCTCAGGATCATACTCTTGGTCTGGCTCATCTGGAATGAAACCGGGGCTATGTAACATTTCCACCACAGCATATTCTCTCAAATAACGGATGCCTTTTTCCATATCAGTCCATTTCTTTTTCTCAGGCATCAGATTGTCTTTGAAGGGGTATCTTTCTTTTACGGCTAACAGCATCCGCTTCCAGAGGGTGAAGGACCCATTCTGGCATGTACTAATACCTCTGTCAATGGCTGAGTCCCTAGCAATGCCACCTAGTTGGCGAGCTTCTCTACTATCTAGCCACACGCTGTTGGCCCCATTGTCCCAACATCGAAGTAACCAGGTGACAATAGGCTCATTTGGGTGGCGTGAAAAGTCTTTTCTCAGACCTCGAATTTCATTCATTTTCAGAGATCGATCAACAATGGTAACGATGTCTTGCTCACCTCCTACAGTGACTGCTTCCTCTACTTTCTCCTCCTCCTCTTTCTTCTGTTCTAAGTGAGTCGAGATTCGTTTCGTTTTCCATCCTCTTACAGGGGCAACTGACATCAATTCTGGTGCCTCCTGTGGTTGATCAGGTTGGTCAGTTCCGATGCTCTCACTCTCCAGCTTGGCTCGGAGTCCGTCTCGTTCAATTATGAGGATATTTAGTTCAGATTCGAGCATGGCTTGATGAGACTGAATTCTGTTTAGTTCATCTTGGAGACTGAATTTTGCATGCTGGAAGGCATCTCGCTCAGTTCGGAGTACGTCCCGTTCGGACTTGAGGATGTCCCTCTCGGACCGGAGAGCATCTCACTCGGACTGGAAGGTGTCCCGTTGAGATTGGAGACTGTCGAGTTTGGATTGCAGGGAGTCTCTCTCAATTCGGAGGGCATCTCTCTCGGATCGGAGGGAGTCCCACTTGGATTGGAGTTTTTTCTCTCGACTTGGAGACTCTCTCGCTCATTTTGTACTGTCTCCCTGAGACTCTCCCTTTCAGCTCAGAGACTCTCCTGGAAACTCTCTCTTTCAGCCTGGAGGTTCTGTTTCTCAGCAAGAAGACTCTCTCTGTGGAACTGGAGATTCTCCCTGTCAGCTCTGAGACACTCTCTTTCAGCTTGGAGACTCTCTCTGAATTTCAAAAACTCTCTCCCTCTCTGAGATAGTATTGAATAAGGCATGATAAGCATTAGCAAGACCCCAAATCATTTGTGCCTCCGCAGATCTGCCCGAGCCACAACATTCCTGTCTCAACTATCTATTTAGGCTCTCGAGGTCTTTCAGGTGTTCAGGAGTAAAGTTCCATGACACCGAAGATGTCCACCTCTCTAAAGTCTCTCCCAAGCCTCTCCACACTCCCTGCCACTCAGTATTCTCTGGTTTTGGAGAAGGCTTCTTCAAAATATGATAAATACAAATGCTGAGTGAAATGATGAGTAGTACATTCAGGGAGACTGACACCATGATCATCATCATTGGATGAGCATTCAAAAACTGCATAAAGGATTCAAAGGAGAGACTGGAAGCCTGCTTAAAAACCACAAGTTCTGTAAAATTAGCAGCTCCCTCTGCAAACAGGTGTAAAAGAGAATGAGGAATCATTTTTTTTTCCTCTTTACAGAAGTAAGTTTACAAATATCCCAGAATATTGGCAGTCCCCCTGGACTTTCAAGGTCAAGTTTTCAGTGAGCACCTGTGAGAGAGAGATAAACTTTCCCAACGAAGCTCTCTGAGAGCAGAGAGAGATTCGTTCTAAAAGCTAAAAAGCAACTTCTGCCCACATCCTCCACCAAGAATGTCGACGGTTTACGGGCTGGTTCAGCCGAGTTCCGTGACTAGCGGGGCAGAGGGATTTCGCAAAATCCGTGCCTCCGGAAAAGGGAAACAGGGGACCCCAAAATAATTAAAAACAGTGGCACGATCTGGGGAGAAACAAACTAATTTACTAAATATGGTATCGGAATGCAAGATAACACACTATAATACAATATAATTAGAATTGAAGCTAATTAATCAAATATAATGAGAGAGAGAGATTGTCCGAAAGCTGGGTAGGCCTCACCATAACGCTGAGGTGAGATGCGCAGTCCGGTCAAGCAGCAGGGAGAGTGTCTGACGAAGAAGAAGAGCCCGGTCAGATGACCTACCAAGGCCTTATATCTGTTCCTCCGAGCAGAATGATGACAGCACAGCGAACAGGCTTCTGGGGAGTGTAGTTGTTCTCTTCTGGGACAGATACCCAAAACACTATAACTCCCAGTGCACTACATGATGTTATGATGTGGAATACCGATAACCAAAAAACCATGACAAGAGGACTGGAGGGAAATGTAGTGGTTTGGAGTGGAGGGAAATGAAATAGACTGGGGTGTAGTGAAAGGAAATGGAGTGGAGCTGAGGAAAACAAAAAGCAGTGGAGTGTAGGGAAAGGACATGAAGTGGACCTAAAGGAAAAGAAATGGAGAAGAGGGAAATGAAATGGAGTGGAGAGGAGTGGAGTTAAAGGAAATTAAATGGAGTGGAGGGAATAAAAATTAATTGGTGAGGAGTGGAATGCAGCTAAATGAAATAATCTGGACAGGAGGGAAATGAAATGGTTAGGAGAGGAGTGGAGGGTAAGAAAATTGAGTGGAGTGGAGGGAAATGATATGGTGGAGAGTGGAGATGAAGGAAATGTAATGGAGGGGAGTGCAGGGTCGGGAACTGAAATGGAGGGGTGAGAAGACAAAGGAAACAGAATGAAGCGGAAGGAAACAAAGTGGAGTGGTGACGTGCGGAAATCAAACCCTATAGCCTGTAAAGATATAGAGCAGGTATGTGTTTATTAGTGATGCGCATATGCCCTGGTGCAAGGGGGATAACTCCACCAAACTTGCACACCGTCAGGAAAAAGCTTGGTACAGATATAGGCTGAACTAATACATAATCAATAGTTTTCAGGAATTCGGATGCATATTCATTACATTCCCAATAGCCCATTAGCATGCAGTCCCTCCCCCCTTCACGCGTGCGTAGTGAGTTATGAGGCTCTCCTCCTGGTGGTTGTGGGATGAAGACTCATCATCTTCCCCGCTGTAAACTCTGTACACTTCTTGACCCCGCAGCGGGGGTAGCCCCCAAACCAGTTCCAGCTTGCCTTGTGGACATCTAATCACCTCACTGCCAGATGGCCTCGGGCTGTTCTCAAACCCTTATCTTTATGGCCTTCATCCCCTCATTATCCCAGACTTAGTGTCTGCAGTCCCCCTTCTTCTAACACCCTCCACATAAACTATTTCCAATTACCCCATCCCAGTTTCTGTGAAGTCCCTTTCCCTCTTTTATCTGTGGGGCCCATTTTCAATTCCCCCCTTTTCTTTAATCTAGCAGGACTTCTACCTGCTAGATTATTTTATTCTTTCTTAATGTGTCCCGAAATAAGTCCCACTCTCCACCTTTTGCCTTAGCTCATGTCTTTTCCATACCTTGTACTCCTTCCTAGTATTCTGGCGCAGGCACATAAACCACCTCATTACCACACAGGTAAAACATACCAACAGTACCAGGATGATGCAGGCCAAGAAAAGCTGTTTTAGCCATCCTGGATTCGGTAACCAGCTAGTAAGTAAGCCCCATAAGTCTATTTACCAGTCGGTGTTATTTTGACTTGTCCCATGCTGGACTTTTGTTTGCTCCCAAATTTTTCTTAAGTCTGTTTCAATTCTCAAGTCCTTATTTAGGTAAGCACAACAACTCTGATTTATTATTGTACACACCCCTCCTCCTTTAGCTGTTAATAGATCTAGTGCCATCCTATTTTGAAGTACCACTTTGGATAAGGAGGATACCTCCTCTTGGATTGCTCATAATGCATCTGTTGTGGCATTTTCTACTATTTCTAGAGTTGCTGAGATATTCACTATAGCCTTTTCCAGCTGAGCTTCTCCTAAGACCCGGATAAGGGCTCTCATGAAGCTATGTTATCCTGTATTATACCTTACTAATGGGTTATTTTACCCTTTTAACCCTCCTTGGATTTTGATACTGGCTCCACCTAGTTTCTTCACTATGCCTGGTGGGAGTTTGAGCTCTCCCATCTCCGCATAGTCACTCTTACCCAAATGACACCTGCTCATTATATTACTTCCATTATGATATTCATGCCCACTAATGAGAGTGTTATTACTTTCCTTAATAGCGGCCACTGTTACATATGGAAATGTAAGGTTGATCCAAATAGAAGGGAGAAGAGTCACAATCATACATGTAACAATAACAAATAAATACAACATTACCACCCACAACAACACAAAACATAGTACTATTGCAACCAAAATACAAAGTGTAATAGCACACAATATCGACTTGCCACAGACACCACCCCGTGTACATTGAGATAAAGCAAATTAGTATCCAACTCATCTTCTCTTTATGAGTTCAACTTTCGACGGTGTGCTTTCCTTGACAGACCAAGTAGTTCCTCAGCATCTTGGAATAACCTCCTGTAACAATACTTTAGTTACCCCACATGCCTTATTAGTTCTACAAAGGAATGCCTCTGGCCACTGTAAAAAGGTATCAGTAAGTACCAACATATAGCGATACCCCCCTTTTCTTGGGAGTTCCGAGAAATCCATTTGCCATTGTTGCCCTGGAAGGTTCCCTTTCCCAATAGGCCCACTTGTACCCTGTTCCTGGTACTAGGATCGTACTTTGCAGTGTCTATTAGCCCAATATATTTTCTTATCTTCCCTTAGAACCAATTTCCATAAAATACTAAAGAGCAAAACAATGTGTCCGTCTGGGTGTGCACCCATCTGTCAGCTTGCTCTCTTCCCTTCTAAATCATTAATTAGATCAGAAATTTTAAGTTTACGGTCTGGAATTAAAGCCTTCTTCAACTACCTGTTCTGCCACCTGATCCATCATCTTATTTCCAGTTTCCTGTACAGTGTTACCTTTCTGATGTCCTTTACAATGTATAATAGCCACGCTCTTTGGTAGATTTACATCATGCTGTTTTCCTTGTGTGTGAGCAATCGTTGCTCTCCTCAGATGGTACTATGAGCATGTAGCATCCCATCATTAGCATCTGTCCATATATTTAAGGCTCTTGTCAAGGCAGTTATTTCGGCCTTCTGAGGGAAAGTCCCCACAGATAATGGCTGTGCTTTGATTACCTTGTCAGTAGCAGTTACTGCATATCCTACCTTACGGTTTCCTTGTCTCACAAAACTGCTACCGTCGGTAAACCAGGTATCTTCTGCATCTTCTAAGGGTTTGTCCTTCAGGTCCGACCAGCTGGAATATGCAGCTTCAGTTGTTTCAAAGCAGTCATGATATAGTGGTTCTCCAGGAGTTCCGCTAAGGAAAGATACTGAGTTGACAATATTAGTTACAGTTATTTCTACATCCTCCTGCTCTACCAGGATGGCCTGGTATTTCAGGAACCTTTGGGGTGAGAGCCAATGCCCCCCTTTTACCTCCAATACAGTAGAGACTGTATGAGATATTAAAACTGTTATTCTTTGGCCTAGCGTAAATTTATGGGCTTCTTGAATATTGAGCACTAGTGCAGCCACCGCCCTCAGGCACCCTGGCCATCCTTTTCTCACTTCATCAAGCTGTTTGGAAAAGTATGCCACTGCCCTTTGATAGGGTCCAAGGTTCTGGGCAAGGACTCCCAGGGCTATTCCTTGTTTTTTTCATGCTAGCCGGTAGCCCCAAAGCAGGGGGCCTTCATGAGTTCTTGTTTCAGCTGGTGGAATGCCCTCCTTGCCTCCCCATTTTGTATAATATTTTGGATACGATTTAAAGGGGCTTTACCAACAGTCTGTAGCTGTGTATCCACAGTCGGCACCATCCTGTCATTCCTGGGAACGTACGGAGTTCCTTGGCAGTTTGTGGCTCAGGGGTTTGGCAGGTGGCTTCTTTCCTGGCAGTCCTCAAGGTTTGAAGTCCAGCTGTAATCTCGTATCCCAAATACATCACTTGCTGCTGAGTTATTTGTGCTTTCTGTTGAGAAACCTGATAATCATTTAAACCAAGAAACTCAGCAAACTCACAGTCCATTGCACACAGTCCTCTTTTGTTTCCATGGCATCCACGTACTGCAGTAAAGTTCCACCCTGGGATGGAGGAACCCAAGTCTCAGGCTCACAAGTCGACCAGTTCTCAAAAGTCATTGAGCTGTTCTCACAACCCTGGGTAACACTGTCCAGGTTAACTGAGTCTTTTCTCCCTGTATTGGGGTTTTCCTATTCAAAGGCAAATAACCTTAGGCTTCCTTTGGCCAAACCAGGCAGAAAAGGCATCCTTCAAATCCAGAAGGTAAACTCCACCTACTCATTCCTTAACTTGGTTAATAAAGTG
>JACDJE010001043.1:19523-32317 GCA_016647715.1 Pavo muticus
AGCAGGTCCCATCTGGGGTGCCAAATTGACGTGCAGAAATCAAACTCTATAGCCTGTAAGGATATAGAGCAGGTATGTGTTTATTAGCGATGTGCATACACCCTTGTGCAAGGGGGATAATTCCACCAAACTTGCACACCGTCAGGAAAAAGCTTGGTACAGATATAGGCTGAACTAATACATAATCAATAGTTTCCAGGAATTCGGATGCATATTCATTACATTCCCGATAGCCCATTAGCATGCAGTCCCCCCCCTTTGCACGTGCATAGTGAGTTATGAGGGTCTCCTCCTGGTGGTTGTGGGATGAAGACTCATCATCTTCCTCGCTGTAAACTCTGTACACTTCTTGACCCTGCAGCGGGGGTAGCCCCCAAACCAGTTCCAGCTTGCCTTGTGGACATCTAATCACCTCACTGCCAGACGGCCTTGGGCTGTTCTCAAACCCTTATCTTTATGGCCTTCATTTCCTCATTATCCCAGACTTAGTGTCTGCAGTCCCCCTTCTTCTAACACCCTCTACATAAACTATTTCTAATTACCCCTATCCCAGTTTCTGTGAAGCCCCTTTCCCTCTTTTTACTGTGGGGCCCATTTTCAGTGGTGTGGAGGGAAATTAAAAAGAGTGGAGCACAAGGAAATGAAACTGAATTGAGTGAAGAAAATGTAGTGGAGTGGAGAGCAGTGAAATGAGATGGATTGGAATGGAGGGAAGTGGAGTGGAGTGAAATGAAATGGAGGAAACAGGAGTAGAAGGAAAAGAAATGGAGTGGAGTGAAGGGAAGGGAAAGGGAATGAAATGGAGTTCAAGGAAATAGAGAGGAGTAGACTGGAGGGAAATGAAGTGGAGTGGAGGAATATGAAACCAATTGGAGTGGAGGGAAATGGTATGGAGTGGAGAACAGGGAAATGAAACTGAGGGGAGTGGAGTGGAGGGAAATGAAATAGTGATAAGTGGAATGGAGGGAAATAAAATTGAGTAAAGTTCAGTGAAATTGAGTGGAGAGGAGGGAAAGGAAATGAAGTGGAGTGGAAGGAAATGGAGTAGACTGGAGTGGAGAGGAGGGGAGCTAAATTGAGTTGACTGGAGTTGAGTGGAGGGATATGAAACAGAGTGGAGTGGAGGTTAATGGAGTGGACAGGATTGGGGAGAAATGAAAGGGTGTGGAGTGGATGGAAATGGAGTGGAGTAGAGTGTAGGGGAAAGAAACGGAGTGGGGAGAAGGAAAAGGAAATGGAGAGTAGTTGAAGAAAATTATGTTAAGAGAAATGGAGGGAAATGAAATGGAGTAAGGTGTAGCAAAATGAAAGGGAGTGGAGTGGAAGGAAATAGAGAGGAGTGGTGAGATGGGAAATGAAATGGACTTGAGTGGAGTGGAGGGAAATGAAATGGAGTGGAGTTTAGTGGGGGGAAATGAAATGGGTTCAGTGGAGGGAAATGGAGTGGAGTGGAGGAAAATGCAGTAGAGTGGAGCGGAGAGAAGAGAAATGAAATGGCGTGGAGGTGAGGGAAATGAAACTGAGCAAAGTGGTAGGAAATGAAATGAAGCAAAGAGGAGGGAAATGAAATAGAGGGCAATGGAGGGAAATGAAATGGAGTGGAGTGCAGGAAAATGGAGTGGAGTTGAGGGAAATAAGATGGAGTGCATTGGAGGGAAATGAAAAAGAGTGGAGGGGATGGAAATGGAGTCTAGTTGAAGGAAATGGAGTGGAGTGGACTGGAGTGGAGGGAAATAAAATAAAGTGGTGTGTATTGGAGGGAAATGGAGTGGACTGGAAGGAAATGAAATGGTGTGCTGTGGAGTGTAGGGAAAAGAAGCGAAGTGGAGTGTAGGGAAAGGAAATGGAGCATAGTTGATGAAAATGGATTTCAGAGGAGAGGAGAGAAATGAAATGGAGTGGAGTGGACGGAAATTAAATGGAGTGGAGTGGAGAATAATGAAATGGAGTGAAATAGAGTGGAGGGAAATGAAAAGGAGAGCAGTGGAGGAAAATCAAATGGAGTGGAGTGGAGGGAAATTGGCGGGAGTGGAGTTGAGTAGAGTTAAATGAAATGGAGGGGAGTGGGGAAATGTAGAGGGAATAGAGCTGAAGTGTTGTGGAAGGAAATGGAGTACACTGGAATGGTGAGGAGGGAAACGAAATAGAGTGGAGTGGAAGGAAATGAAATGAAGAGGATTGGAGGAAAATGAAATGGAGTGGAGTGGAAAGAAATGGTATGGAGTGGAGTTGCGATAACTGAAATGGAGTGCAGTGGGGTGGAGGGAAATGAAATGGTGAAGAGTGGAGTTGAGGAAAATGAAATTGTGGGGAGTGAAGTGTAGGGAAAAGAAACGGAGTGGAGTGAAGGGAAAGGAAATCGAGCATAGTTGATGAAAATGGAGATAAGAGAAGTGAGAAGAAATGAAATGGATTGGAGGGAAGAGAAAGGTAAAGAAATGGAGTGGAGAGAATGGAAAGCAAAGACAGTTGAAGTGGAAGGAAATATAGAGGAGAAGAGTGGAGGGAAATGAAAAAGAGGGGAGTGCAGGGAAATGAAACTGATTGGAGTTGAAAGAAATGTAGTGGAGTGGAGTGGAGGGAAATGAGACGGAGTGGATTGGAAGGAAATGGAGTTGAGAAGAGTGGAAAGAAATGAAATGGAGAGGAGTGGACTGTATTGGAGGGAAATGAAATGGAGAGGAGTGGAGGGAAATGGAGTGGAGTTGAGGGAAATGAACTGGGGTGGAGTTGAGTTGAGGGAAATGAATTGGAGTGGAATAGAGTGGAGGGAAATGAAATGGAGGACAGGGGAGGGAAATGAAATGGTGAAAACTGGGGCGCAGGGAAATGAAATAGAGTGGATTTTATAGAAATGAAATGGTGAGGAGTGGCATTGAGGGAAATAAAATGGAGTGAAGTGGAGTTGAGGGAAATGAATTGGAGTGGAATAGAGTGGAGGGAAATGAAATGTAGTGGAGTGGAAGGAAATGTAGTTGAGGGGAGTTGAGGGAAATAAGATGGATTGGATTAGAGGAAAACGGAGTGGATTGGAGTGGAGGGAAATGGACTGGATTGGATTGGAGGGGAAAAATGGAGTAGAGAAGAGGGAAATGAAATTGAGCGGAGTGAAAGGAAATGGAGAGGAATGGATTTGAGGGAAATGAGATGGAGCTGAGTGGAGTGGATGGTAATGAAATGGAGTGGAGTAAAGGGAAATTAAATGGTGAGGAGTGGAGTGCAGAAAAATAAAATGGACTAGAGGGGAGGGAAATGAAATGGTGAGGAGAGGAGTGAAGGGAAATAAAGTGGAGTGGAGAGTAAGGTAAAGAAATGGAGTAAAGAGAAGGGAAAGGAATTAGAATTAAGTGGAAATAAAGTGGAGTCGAGTGGAGGGAAATTAAAAAGAGTGAAGCACAGGGAAATTAAATTGATTGGCATGGAAGGAAATGAAGTGGAGTAGAGTGGAGGGAAATGAGAATGAACAGATTGAATAGAAATGGAGTGAAGTGGGGAGGCGGGAAAAAAATGGAGAGGAGTGGTGTAGAGGGAAATGAAACAGAGTGGAGTGCAGGAAAACTAAGTGAAGTGGAGTTTCGGGAAATGAGATATAGTGGATTGCAAAGACATGGAGTGGCACTGAGTGGAGGGAAATGAAATGGAGGAGTGTGGAGTATAAGGAAAAGAAAATGATAGGAGTGGAGTGGAGGGAAATTAAACAGAGTTGAGTGCAGCTGAGGGAAATGAAATGGAGTGAAGTGAAGAGGAGGGAAATGAAATAGAGTAGAGCGCAGGGAAATAAAATGGTGAGGAGTTGAGTAGAGGGAAATGTAATGGAGTGGAGTTGAGAGGAATGAAATGAAAGTGGGTGGAGTAGAGGGAAATGGAGTGCAGTGGAGTGGAGGTAAATGGAGTTGAGTGGAAGGAAATAAAAAGGTGAGGAGTGGAGTTAAAAAGAGTGGAGTGGAGGGAAAGGTAATGGAGTGGAAGGGAAGGAAATGGAGTGGAGTGGAGTAAAGTGGAGGGAATAGAGATGGAGTGGAGTGAAAGGAAATGAAGTCGACTAGAGTGGAGAGGAGGGAAATGAAATGGAGAGTAGATGAAAGAAATGAAATAGAGAGGAGTGGAGGGAAAAAACAAGATTAGGAGTGGAGTGGAGGGAAAGGAAAAGAAATGGAGTAAA
Source organism: Pavo muticus (assembly GCA_016647715.1). Taxonomy (NCBI): domain Eukaryota; kingdom Metazoa; phylum Chordata; class Aves; order Galliformes; family Phasianidae; genus Pavo; species Pavo muticus. The sequence goes on from JACDJE010001043.1 coordinate 23,686, forward strand.
GAGAAGGGAAAGGAATTAGAGTTAAGTGAATGTCATGGTTTTGTGATTTTGGTTTTCAGTATTCCACATCATAACATCATGTAGTGCATTGGGAGTTAAAGTGTTAACACTCTATCCGGGTACCTGTCCCTACATGTCACGGAGGGACGGGCTTAGGGTGGTCTCTTCTTCCCAACCAACGAAGAGGCAAGTGCTCCGATAACTCTCTCTCTCCACTTTGTTTGATTTATCCGTCTTAATTAGATTGTATTATATTATAGTTAGTAAAATAAGTTTACCTCCCTAGAGGTCTGTTTGTTTTCTTTCCTTTCCCTTCCCCTTCCCGTTTTTTTTTGGGTGGGGGGCTGGGAAGGGGGGGGGCCCTTGGGCCCACTGTCCCTGACACGGGCATAGACTGGTCCAGATAACCCCGTGACATTTTTTGGTGGAGAATGCGGGCAGTTGCTTTTTAGCTTTTTAGAACGATTCCCTCTCTCTGCTTTTGGAGAGTTTTCATTAGTTTGTTTTCCATCTTTTAGAAAAGAAGGACTATCTCACGAGTGCTCATTGAACACTCTGACCTTGAAAGTCCAGGCGGACTGCCAGTATTCTGGGATATTTGTAAATTTTGGGCACTGTTATCTTGTTTAAAAAAAAGGAGAGGCAGAGGCTGCTGAAGCAATGCTACTTTAACCTTAAGGTAGTCTGTTAAACTCTGGACATTGTACTGAGTGTCTGTCGTTTTTTCTTCCACTTTAGCAGCCACCAGCTATGAATCCGCACTCAATTGTAGGGATGCTGCTTAAGGCATTGAATGCGATCACGTTCTTTACAAATTATTGGTCCATTATTAACATCGCGATTTCTTGTTGTGGAATCTGGTTCATATATAACCAAATAAGGGCCGTGATGGAGACACCTGTCTGGTACTTATATGCCATGTGGTATAATTTGAATTTTGACGCTTGCACCCCAGATGGGGTAGCTAACTACACAAGCAATTACATCCCAGATGGAATAGCAAATTTCACAAACACCATGATGTTCAAACCAGTTTCCAGGCTTCCTTTTCAGTTCTTCACACATATTTCGAATGCCGAGCTAGTGGGCACACATGTGTGCATGATATCAATTCCCCTGAATGTATATTCATTCTTATACATTCGTGCTATGCGAAAGGAATCTCTTCCAAAACCAGAGAATACTGACTGGCAGGGAAGATGGAAAGGTTTAGGAAAAATCTTAGAAGCGTGGGGACCCACAATGTCATGGGATTTCACTTTTGAACACCTGTGGGATCCCGAGAAACTAAGTCAGTATTTGAGTCAGGGACGGTGCGGCTTGCGCAAATCTAAGGAGGTACAACTTATTTGGGGCTTGGCTTGTGCTTACCGCACCCTATATAATACTATTCTGGAGAGAGAGAGTTTTCGAGCTGAGGTTTTAGCCGAAGGGGGAAATCTCCAAGTCATATCGGATCGATCACAGGAAACACCAGTAACAATGTCAGTTGCCCCTGTGGAAGGCAAGAAATGGAAACGAGTGTCCTCGCGTCTAGAACGAAAAAAAGAAGAAGCAGAGGAGGAGGTAGAGGAAGATCCAGGGGAGGGGCCCTCCTCAGAACCAGTATCGAGAAAGGCAAAAGAAAAAACTAAGAGCCATGAAGAAGAGAGTGATGAAGAGGAGGTTTCTATTACTGTTCGTCGACCTCTGAAGTTGACTGAAATCCAAGGCTCAAGAAAGGAGTTTACTCGGCAACCGAACGAAACTCTTGTTTCCTGGTTGCTTCGCTGCTGGGACAAAGGGGCCAATAGCTTGTCTCTAGATGGTAATGAAGCTCGCCAACTAGGAGGTATTGCCAGAGACACTGCTATTAACAGAGGGATTAGTAGATGTTTGGATGGGGCTATGTCATGGTTTTATGATTTTTGGTTATCGGTATTCCACATCATAACATCATGTAGTGCACTGGGAGTTTAAGTGTTCTGGGTACCTGTCCCAGAAGAGAACTACACTCCCCAGAAGCCTGTTTGCTGCGCTGTCATCATTCCGCTCAGGGGGATCAGATATAAGGCCTTGGTAGGTCATCTGACTGGGCTTTTCTTCGTCAGACTCCCTCCCTGCTCGACTGGATGCGCATCTCACCTCAGCGTTATGGTGAGGCCTACCCAGCTTTCGGACACTCTCTCTCTCTCATTATATTTGATTAATTAGCTTCAATTCTAATTAGATTGTATTATAGTGTGTTATCTTGCATTCCGATACCATATTTAGCAAATTAATTTCTTTCTCCTCAGATCGTGCCACTGTTTTTAATTACTTTGGGGTCCCCTGTTTCCCTTTTCCGGAGGCGTTGATTTTGCGAAATCTCTCCGCCCCACTAGTCAGGGAACCGGGCCGAACCAGCCCGTAAACTGTCGACTTTCTTGGTGGAGAATGTGGGCAAAAGCTGCTTTTTAGCTTTTTACAACGAATCTCTCTCTCTGCTCTCGGAGAGCTTCGTTGGGAAAGTTTATCTTTCTCACAGGTGCTCACTGAAAACTTGACCTTGAAAGTCCATGCGGACTGCCAATATTCTGGGATATTTGTAAACTTACTTCTGTAAAGAGAGGGAAAAAAAAAAATGATTCCTCTTCCTTTTTTATATTTGGTTTCAGAGGGAGCTGCTAGTTTTACAGAACTTGTGATTTTTAAGCAGGTTCCCAGTCTCTCCTTTGAATCCTTTATGCAGTTTTTGAATGCTCATCCAATGATGATGATCATGGTGTCAATCTCCCTGAATGTACTACTCATCATTTCACTCAGTATTTGTATTTATCATATTTTGAAGAAGCCTTCCCCAGAATCAGAGAATACTGAGTGGCAGGGAGTGTGGAGAGGCTTGGGAGAGACTTTAGAGAGGTGGACATCTTCGGCGTCATGGAACTTTACTCCTGAACACCTGGAAGACCCTGAGAACCTAAACAGATATTTGAGACAGGAATGTTGCGGCTCAGGCAGATCTGTGGAGGCACAAATGATTTGGGGCCTGGCTAATGCTTATCGGGCCTTATTCAATACTATCCCAGAGAAGGAGAGAGTTTTTGAAATTGAGAGAGAGTGTCTGAGAGCTGAAAGGGAGAGTCTCAGGGAGACAGTACAAAATGAGCGAGAGAGTCTCCAAGCTGAAAGAGACAGTTTCCAATCTGAGAGAGAGAATCTCCTAGTCGAGAGAAAAGACCTCCGAATTGAGAAAGACTCCCTGCAATCCAAACTCGACAGCCTTCAAAAGAACGAGACACCCTCCAGTCCGAGAGAGATGCCCTCCAAATTGAGAAAGACTCCCTGCAGTCCAAACTCGACAGTCTCCAATCTCAACGGGATATCTTCAAGTCCGAACGGGACGTACTCCGAANCTATTACTTCTTTTATCCTTCTACAGTCACATATCCTCAAAGGGCACTGCTTTACCCTTACTTGGCTAGCTCTTGCTTTTAACTTAACTTCTATTTAGGGCTGCATTTTTGGCTCTGCCAGGTATCCCTGATGCCCACACTCCTAAGCGTACCTTATTTAAGATTTCTGTACCTTCTGGGGGTATAACCCTGTTTTTCCCAGTTTGTGTTAAAGCCAGACTTACAATTTTCAATCAGTTAATATTGTTTGACCCTTAGCCCCAGTTTTATTGAATTTCTTGCCAGAGTAACCTGGCATGTACAAGAATTTATGTCCCAAAAGTAAGCCTTTTCTTGTTGTGTAGTAGCTCCTACTACTGCTACAAAATCATCTACGGGTAGTAAGAAGCACCCGTATCCACCAGAAAATAAACCTCTTTATCCTGCTCCCCTAGCTACAATTTAACCAGTGGATCTGCTAGGGTAAACTTCCCAGTTTCCCATCCTTCAACTTTGCACCCAGAGACTGTTCCCTCTCACTCAGCTTGGTAGGATTTCTCCACCAGTGTCCCATTTCCCTGCAGTTTGCACACTGCTTTCGTTCCAGTGGGGCAGAGCCCTCCCTGGGCTCTTCCATCCCCCCTCCACCTCTCTCTGAGGGGACCTCTGGGTCCTACGGCCCTACTCTAGTGCCGCAACAGCACCAGCTGCTGCTATTCCCAATTTCCTTACAATCTCTGTTTCTCAATCAGTTTTTTTTCCTCATATCGCTCACCTCTCTTTGGTCCTGACATCCCTGTTACACCCTGCACATCTTTGCCTTCCTCAGCCTGTGTCCTTCCCAAACCTTTTTACTTTCCAAACTCTCATCATTACATAAACTACTAACATCATATTTCAGTTTCACCTCCTCCTCTCCAGAGGCTTCCAGTGCTAACACTGGGATTTCGGATTTCCTAGATCTCTGCAGATGAAGGCTATTCTCACTTCCAGTGCCCCATCCTCTCCACCTCCCCCCCCCCTTGCAAATAACACTGTTTACAGCAGCAGTCTCTGGCCCCGGCTCTCTCTCTCACTCCGAGAGTTATGCTCGCAGGGGAATGGTGCGGGGGGGTTGCCCTCATACCAGCGCAGATAAACTCACTTTCTCTTTAACCCTTTTTCCTTTGTACACTATTCCACTATTTGTACCCTCAGTTACACTTCCAGATACCCTCAATTATACTTCCATATACCATTAACAATTACACTTTCTTATACCATCAAAACAGTTTGTCCCATTCCCTTCAAAACCCACAAATCAAACAACACAGTTCTTCAGTTTCCATAAACACCCTTAATACCATATAAATTTCCCTTAGCAATCCGTGTAGTTCAGTTATAAACACCTCGCCACAGACCCAGCACTGATTGACCCACCTCCCCTCACACCCCCTCGCAAGCAAAACACAATATTACATAAACGGGTTGACACTCAATTCCTGAATGGAACGGGCATCTCATCTCACTTGCACCGCATTCACTCAGGACACACAATGCTGGCTTAATCGAAATCCGAGTCAGAGATTTCTCATTTCAAATCTCCTCAGAGGATATTTCAAATATTTTGATGGTATTAATTCAAATACACGGTACCAAACAGTTGCAANTAATGCTGATGGATCCATGGGTGTACCAGATACATCTGATGGGGTCCAGGATTCCCAAAACAGCCCACTGGAGGTGCTGATCTACTTGGTTTCCTCCCAACCTGCATCATCCAAAGTCTCAGCTATCAAAAGAAGACGTCATCCTGCTAGAGCAAGTGACAACAGTAAGACTAAGTCACATTTCGCCTTGTGGCATTACCTACGTGACCATGGAGAAGATATGAAGAAGTGGCATAAAAAACCCACTCCTGCACTTCAAGCACGGGTAAAAGAATTAGAAGACAGATCAGCCACCAAGATGAACTTCTCCAAAAAGGTGATTGCTCCAGTTGCTGCGGACAACCAAGGTAACAAGTAGTGGGGCCCTGCCCCCAGCCAGGGGGGGGGAAAGGGATAACAGAGTGTATTGGACTGTGTGGATAAGATGGCCTGGCACATTAGAACCACAGAAGTATAAGGCCCTGGTGGACACTGGTGCACAGTGCACTCTAATGCCCTCGAGTCAGAAAGCAACAGGTACCGACTGCTACAAAAACGGTGCATAAACGACAGTACCGCATCAACCGGGAGTCCTTGCTCCCCATTCATAAGTTGATTCGTCAACTAGAGAGTCAGGGAGTGATCAGCAAAACTCACTCACCTTTTAATAGTCCCATATGGCCAGTGCGTAAAGCCAGTGGAGAATGGAGGCTGACGGCAGATTACCGTGGCCTGAATGAAGTCACAACCCCACTGAGTGCTGCTGTGCCAGACATGTTAGAACTCCAGTATGAACTGGAGTCAAAAGCAGCCAAATGGTATGCCACCACTGACATTGCTAATGCCTAATTTCCATACCTTTGGCCAAAGAATGCAGGCCACAGTTTGCTTTCACCTGGAGAGGCATTCAGTATACCGGGAATCATTTGCCCCAGGGGTGGAAACACAGCCCAACCATTTGCCATGGGTTGATCCAAGCTGCACCGGAACAGGGCGGTGCTCCTGAGCACTTACAGTACATTGATGATATCATTGTGTGGGGTAACACAGCAAGGGAAGCTTTTGAGAAAGAGAGCAAATAATCCAGATCCTTCTGCAAGCTGGTTTTGCTATTAAGCGAAGCAAAGTGAAAGGACCTGCCCAGGAAATTCAGTTCCTAGGGATAAAGTGGCAAAATGGACGTTGTCACATCCCAACGGTTGTGATTGACAAAATCACTGCCATGTCTCCACCCACTAATAAGAAAGAGACTCAATCTTTTCTGGGCGTAGCGGGCTTTTGGAGAATGCATGTTCTGAACTATAGCCTCATTGTAAGCCCCCTTTATCAGGTGACGCAGAAGTAGTATAATTTTGTGTGGGGTCCTGAGCAGCAGCAGGCTTTTGAGCAAATTAAGCAGGCGATAGCCCGTGCCGTGGCCCTGGGGCCAGTTCGGATGGGACAGGATGTAAAGAACATCCTCTACACTGCTGCTGGAGAGAAAGGTCCCACTTGGAGTTTGTGGCAAAGAGCCTCAGGAGAGACCCGAGGCCGACCTCTGGGATTCTGGAGTCGAGCATACAGAGGGTCGGAAGAGTGCTACACTCCAGCTGAAAAGGAGATCTTAGCTGCATATGAGGGGGTTCGAGCTGCTTCCGAAGTAATCGGTACTGAAACGCAGCTCCTTCTGGCACCTCGACTGCCAGTGCTGAACTGGATGTTCAAGGGAAAAGTTCCCTCCACCCATCACGCTACTGATGCCACTTGGAGCAAGTGGTTATGCAACGAGCTCGGATGGGGAACCTCAGCTGTCCAGGAATCCTAGAGGTGATCATGGACAGACCTGATGGCCAAAACTTTGGAACATCACCAGCAGAAGAAGTATCGCGAGCTAAAGCAGCCCCAGCATACAGTGAACTACCAGAAAATGAAAAGAAATATGCCCTGTTCACAGACGGATCATGTCGTATTGTGGGGAAGCATCACAGATGGAAAGCTGCTGTGTGGAGCCCCACAAGACAAGTTGCAGAGGCCACTGAAGGGAAAGGGGAATCAAGCCAATTTGCAGAGGTAAAGGCTGTCCAACTGGCCTTGGATGTTGCTGAATGGGAGAGATGGCTAATGCTTTATCTTTCTACGGACTCCTGGATGGTGGAAAATGCTTTATGGGGGTGGTTACAGCAGTGGGAGCAAAATAACTGGCAGCGGAGGGGTAAACCTATTTGGGCTGCTGAACTGTGGAAAGACATTGCTGCCCGAATAAAGGATATGGTCGTAAAGGTGCGCCATGTAGATGCTCATGTGCCCAAGAGTCGAGCTACTGAAGAACAACAAAACAACCATCAGGTAGATCAAGCTGCCAAAATTGAGGTGGCTCAAATCGACTTGGACTGGCAGAACAAGGGTGAATTATTTCTAGCTCAGTGGCCCCATGAGACCTCAAGCCCTCAAGGAAGAGATGCAACACATAAGTGGGCTAGAGACCAAGGGGCGGACTTAACTATGAACACAATTGCACAAATTATTCATGACTGTGACACATGTGCCATAATTAAACAAGCCAAGAGGATGAAAGCTCTTTGGGGGGAAGGGCGATGGCAGAAGTATAAATATGGGGAGGCGTGGCAGGTTGATTATATCACCTTGCCATGATCTCGCAATGGTAAGAGTTATGTGCTTACTATGGTGGAGGCAACCACTGGGTGGCTTGAGACATATGCAGTACCCCATGCTACTGCCTGAAACACCATATTGGGTCTGGAGAAACAAGTCCTGTGGCGACATGGCACTCCAGAATGAATTGAGTCAGATAATGGGACTCATTTCAAAAATTCTCTTGTAAATACTTGGGCCAAAGATCATGGCATTGAGTGGATTTATCATATTCCCTATCATGCACCAGCCTCTGGTAAGATCGAATGGTACAGTGGGTCGTTGAAAACCATGCTGAAAGCAATGGGTGGCGGAGCATTTAAGCACTGGGAGATTTATTTGGCAGAAGCGAGCTGGCTGGTCAGTACCAGAGGATCTATCAATCGTGATGGTCCTACCCAGTTCAGCTTCCTACATTCTGTAGAGGGAGATAAGGTCCCTGTAGTACATGTAAAGAGCATGTTGGGAAAAGCAGTCTGGGTCCTTCCTGCCTCTGGAAAGGGCAAAGCCCTCCGTGGAACTGTTTTTGCCCAGGGACCTGGGTCCACTTGGTGGGTGATGCAGAAAAACGGGGATGTTCAATGTGTACTACAAGGGAATTTGATGTTCGGGGAGTGCAATTAGTAGTTCTATGTATGTATATGGACACGTACGTGTAATGCATTTTAATCATTGTTTGTTGGTATGTATGTGTATATATATATGTATATTGAGCATGATGTAGTGATAAGGGATGGAATGTCACGGTTTTGTGATTTTGGTTTTTCAGTATTCCACATCATAACATCATGTAGTGCATTGGGAGTTAAAGTGTTAACACTCTAATCCGGGTAACTGTCCCTACACGTCACGGAGGGACGGGCTTAGAGTGGTCTCTTCTTCCCTACTGATGGAGAGGCATGTGCTCCGATAACTTTATCTCTCCACTTTGTTTGATTTATCTGTCTTAATTAGATTGTATTATATTATAGTTAGTAAAATAAGTTTACCTCCCTAGAGGTCTGTTCGTTTTCTTTCCTT
>JACDJE010001065.1:0-26538 GCA_016647715.1 Pavo muticus
ATTTATCCGTCTCAATTAGATTGTATTATATTATATTATAGTTAGTAAAATAAGTTTACCTCCCTAGAGGTCTGTTTGGTTTTTTTTCTTTCCTTTTCCCTTCCCCTTCCTCTTTTGGGGGGGGGCTGGGAAGGGGGCCCTTGGGCCCACTGTCCCTGTCACGGGCATAGACTGGTCCAGGTAACCCCGTGACAGACTGGAGGAGCACAAGGAACTTGGAGTGGACGGATGAGCCAAATGGTCAAAAGGGATATACATAACATGATGCGGAAAAAAAACTATAAGACTATGGGTAGTTGGGCAGGGGAGGGTTGCCTCTTCTTGGGGACTGTCTGGGCACTGGTCAGTGGGTAGCAAGCTGTTGCTTTGTGCATCACTTGTTTTGCATGTTTATTATTACCATTACTGATATTTCTCTCTTTTGTTTTTAACTCTATCAACGAGTTCTACTTTTTTTCTAGTTCTCTCCCCCATCCCACTGAGGAGGGTAGCAGAGAGAGTAAGCAAAGGGCTGTGTAGCATTTAACTGCTTGCAAGTTGAACCACAACAGTCTATGTGGTGCCTGGAACACGTTAAAACAAAATTGTTTTAAGAGGTATAGTAGCTTAATATCTGCTGGTCACAATGCAGTTTTGGTTTTATTTATTTTTTTATTAACTCTGATCACATTGTTTATCACCTCTGAGGGCTGGCCTAGTTGTTTCGCCACAGTTACAGTTGGAAAGATTAGTGCACTGGAAAGGCAGTACAGGAGTGGAACAGCAAAAGGGACAGACAGGAAAGGAATGCTCACCTGTCTCCAAGGATCTAGGCATGCAGGGAAAACCTCCACAAGGGAGGGATCTCCAACCATTGATACTTCCCTAGCAGCAGTCAGCCCTTAAATGGGGTCTAAGAGAAGTGGAGCTAGGTTCCACACCTTCCGGTCACACAGGCGAATTACCTTCATCTGTGCTCCCAGGGCTGACTTGGTCCTTTCCCCAGGTGATCAATCAGTGGTTCAGGCCATGACTCAACAGTTCTCATGCAGCCAGTTTCTATATATGTGCTCATATTATACAGATTATTGATTTAATTTGATACTTGTACTCAATTGTGCCATCATTCTCAGACTTCAGGAACCTTACAGTGGAAACTCTTAACAAGTATACTCTCTATTCCACATAAGTTGTTGAGAATTTCGAAAATGTCTGCAACTACATTGGGTGATGTAAAGATCAAAGGCAGCCTTAGCTGCATATAATGTGAGACATGACATTTTAAGATTCTGAAATGAACAATAACAAAGAGAAAAATAAATCCCCTAGACTTCCTAAGGTCAGATTTATCCAAGGCAGGATCGCATAGAAAACAGCTCTGGGAGGCAGAGGGGCTCAGGATTAACTAGCACAAGATGGTTAGTTTCTATGTCATGATAGTTTAGCAAGCATAGCATAATGCCAGCACAGGTTAAAATAATATTTTGACTGGGCTCTAGTGCAAGAAGGAAATTCGAAGGGATAGATGGTTTCAGAGGATAGAGCCTAAACTATTAAATTGCAATAACAAGCAAAAAGATACATCCTCAGTTTAGCTACACTTAAAGGTATTCCAGGATGATCACTGAAGAAAAACTTTTTGTCAGCTAGGAAATTCACAAAAGATGTCTTTCAGCTTCAGTACAATTAAGTTTAACATCTTTTTTCAATGTTCCTTTGTCAGGGATATCACAAAGCATGGACTACTTCAGCATATACATTGAAGAAATGTTTTTAAATTATCTGATCTTTTCTAATGTTCCTTTGATGAAAGACTGTTTCATAAGTTAAAAGAACCCCCATCAATGTATGTATCTGGGGAATCACCACTTGAATTTAAAGCCAACAGAGCTCACAGCTCTCACAGACTTTTAATGAGACCTTGTCTTGTCCAGTATCAGAGTGTGGGAATGAAATGTTGTTTCTACATTAAATATTGAAAGAGAAAAGTTGATCCAGAGAAGCAAAACTTAAAGTATTTGTATTTGTAGCTCATCCTTAGAAATAGCTGAATAGAAAATATAATAGCTGAATAGAAAATATTATTATATACATATTGGTAGCATATTTTAGGAACATAGTTACTGAATTTTGTGACTAACCCAAATTTCTCACAAAGCTGCAACAGATCTAAACAATGCGGGTATGGTATTCTTGATTGGAGAATGCATGCAAAGTTGTTTCTTAGGCTAACAAAATAAAATGTATTAACAAAGTGTCAAGGAGTCAGGGCCTTTACACAAAGCAGAACTGTCTGGCTTGATGGGAAAGCCAGGGAATCACAACCAGGCCCCAATATACTCCCTTTCATCCTCCTTCCCAGCTTATCTCTACGCAAGGATGAGCAGACTTCTAAAACAATGACCAAGTGTGAAGTGAACAAATGTCGAAAGCCAATTAAATAATTAGGGGTTTATTGCTTGGCTAGCAAAGATTTATGTTAACCTAGTGTTTGTGTGTCTAGTGAAGCGTCGAGAAGATTGTGAACCTAAAGTACTCAGCCAATGAGGAACTAGGGGAGAAAGAGATAAGCGTCGGGTGAAAGGGCATAAAAGATGTAGCATCATTTTCTGGGGCGCTCCTGCTTGTAGGGGGCCCGCCATTGCAATTGTGAGTAAAAATTTTGCTTTATCAGAGATACCGTCCTGGAAATTTATTTGGGTATTTCCAACAAGAGGCAAGGTGATCTGTGACGTATGTATCTACATATATAAAACCAAAGTGAGATTAAGGCTCTTTGCTAGTCTATATTGCCCAACCAGTTTATTATCTACTCCTGGTTAGTTAGGCTTGGGGAAGTGTAGTAGGTGCTAACGAGGACTCGGGATGTGACGTGGTAGGACCTCCCATGCTCTGTGATGGAAAGATGACGCACGCTTAACGGGCGTGGACAAGGCAAGATGCGTAGTTAAGGAATCATCACGTGGTAATAAACGCCATTTGCTACGTCCACCATATTGGTGTCTATGTTGCAATGGCACTAAAGAGGGTAGATCGCTAGAACTAGCAAGGGTAGATTGCTAGCCCCCTGCGGAATGTGTCTCGGACACAGAGACTACAAGTGGTGCCCCGTGTGAGGACGAATTCGGTCCGTCGCTCCCCGATGTCCCCCGAGGCAGGTGTTGTCTGAGATCCGGTGAGGGATCTGCTCCTGGCCAGGAGGATGGAATCAGTTGTTAAGGTATTGCTGCAATTGGGCAAGGACTACGGCGGCAAGGATACGCCTTCTAAGAAGGAATTGGCTGCCGTAGTGTCCCGGTTAGAGCGGGAGGGGGTGCTGGGCGTCCCCGGTGATATTTTAAATCCCCAGAGGTGGGATGAAGTTACCTCGGTGCTTGCGCACCACACTATAAGCGCGCAATTGGGCACAGAACTTAAAACGTGGGGTTTGATGTTAAGAGCACTTAAAGCGGCGAAAGAGGAGGGGACGGTTACAGGGGCGGTTCGGCAGCTCCTCGGGCTTGCCCCGGCTGGGGCGGGAATGGGGTTTGCGTCCGTGGCTAGCAGGGGTGCTGAAAGGGGTCCGGGGGAGAGCCAGCAGGTTGCTGGCGCTCCTCGGGATGATGGGCAGACGGGGAGTGGAGAGGAGGCGGGAAGCGTTGTAGCCTGCAGATGCTCGAACGGCGCCATTAGAGTGGCATCGACCATCCTGACCACGCTTAGTAGAGGAGGACAAGATGGCGACAGTCACATGGCACATCCCCCTGCACCGTATCCAGACCGGTCGACCCGAACTACACATCCTTTTACGGAGTTGAGGGCGCATACGACCAATCAGGGGCCAACCAATCAGGGGCCTCCACAACAGATAGTGTCTCACAAAACGAAGCTCGATCGGGGGAAGCAGGGGGAGGGGGAGAATTGCGAAACCTGCAACTGCCTGGTGTCCCTGAAGAAGATAGCGAGGGGGAGGGGGAGGGATATAGGGAGAGAATCCCTGTCGGTAGACAGGCGGAGATCTTAGCAAAGGCCCTCTAGGCATTGAATCACTTTGAATCCGGAGACTGCAGCCGAACCCCAGTACAGAAGCATTGGCAGCCGAAGATCTTAAGTGAGGGGCCTCCGGTCAAGGACTGGTTACTGGAGAGGCCTAAACCACGGACAGAGGAGACAAGAAAGCAAGAAAAGGAGCCACTCCTGAAAGCTCCTGCTAAGAACGCAGTGCCTGCTAAGTGTATGACCCTTTCACTTCTGCTTATAGTATCTGCAATAGGTACTGCTCAAGCCTGGGAAAACAACGGGTATATCAACGTTACGCAGGCAATGACCCAGAGTTTCAATTTATCAGACTGTTGGATTTGTACTGCCTTACCGAAGGGGGGGATGGAGTTCCCTTTGCTAGGAGTTCCAATGCCATTCAGAAACTGGAGCTGGCCTTGGGACACGGTGCAAATACAGCGAATGGGGTGTGGTGAAAGTTTGTATTGGTCTGTGCAGGATTCGTGCGGTGCAATGAATAGTGCACGGCTCCCTAACGGGGAATTGTTATGCTGGAGTTTTCAGGACCCCTTACCCTCCCGACCGCCCAAGGTTGTGAAACCAGATGTAGCTTGTTATCTGAATACTAGCTCTCTGAGGTTTGAGATGCTATCTCCATGGCTGAACGGTACTATTGTCCCGGAGCGGAATGGCAGATACAGTGTGGGTAATTTTTCAGCAGTGGGTGCTACTTGGTGCCCGGGCTCAGAGCACTGCCCTGGGCCAGTAGTGGTAGCTTTGAGCGATTCTGGCGGTACCCCACTGGGATGTCCTCCCAAAGGTCTATGGTGGCTGTGTGGGGATGGCCGGGCAAGGAAGAGCGTACCATCTGATTGGAGTGGCTCTTGCACCTTGGGAGCTCTCATGCCGAATGTTGTCTGGCATAATCGATCGGCACCTCCTCCTGGAATCCTACGAACACATTGGAAGAGAGTGCAGAGGGTCCCGAACCCTTTAGTGGAGAGACCTACTGGTTTCCACAGTTTTGTCAGATGGTTCATCCCATCTTTGGGGGTGAGTGAGTTAGAGAAAGCGATTGTTAACATTTCGGCCACCTTGGAAAGAATAGAGAACGCCACTGTTGATGCAATCAGGACATTACAGGGAGAAGTTTCAACACTTAGCAAGGTGGTATTACAGAATAGAATGGCATTGGACCTCTTAACGGCCAAAGAAGGAGGAGTTTGTGTGGTAATAAATCAAAGCTGCTGTGCCTATGTCGATAAGACTCAGAGGATAGAAACGGACATACAGGCAATATGGGAATGGACCAAATTACTCCATCAAGTGTCCATGGACGATACCTCATTCGGATTCCGGGACTTATGGGAGAAGCTCACGAGTTGGTTGCCCAACTTCACATGGCTGAAGCAACTCTTTATTGTTTGTGTCATCATAACAATTGTACTCATATTAACGTGTGTCACTATGCGATGTATGTTGTGCCTATGTATGAATTCTGAGAGGGACTATGGAAAATGGAGAGAACGCAAGTTACGGCAGCAACTAGGGTACTTATAGTTGTCTTGCTTGTAATCATATTATATGTAAAGTCTAGCATATGCTGATATTAATTTGCAAGCAGGTGTTCCATTTGGGCTCTGTATCACACACTGGCCATGCGGATGCGGTGCACAAATGGAAAATACCTTGCAGACCCTGAGAGGAATAAAAGCGGGAGAGAATCGGTGATGGGTGAGAAAGGAAAAGTGCACTTTGAAACAGGGGACACCCTGCTGGCACTGCCTATCGCATCCACCACTAACATGTTCTTTCTCTCTCCTTTTCTGCAGTTTCCTGCTTCTCAAGGGTCAATAAGTAATATTGCCCCTAGTGAGGATTTCAAGGGAATGTGTTGTTCGACTTATCTAATCATAGCCTATTAATTCACAAGCAGCTTCAATTGCTAAAACAGCATACGTAGTCAACTGATCGCAATAATTATTATAGTAGTTAATGGGTGTTGGGTGAAAAATGGCGGTCGCACTGTAACGGGACAAGGCTTTACCGAGCATGGGGAGGGGGAAATGTAGTAGGCGCTAATGAGGACTCGGGATGTGAAGTGATAGGACCTCCCATGCTCTGTGATGGAAAGATGACGCACGCTTAAGGGGCGTGGACAAGGCAAGATGTGTACTTAAGGAATTGTCACGTGGTAATAAACGCCATTTGCTACGTCCACCATATTGGTGTCTGTGTTGCAATGGCCCTAGCGAGGGTAGATCACTAGAACTAGCGAGGGTAGATCGCTAGCCCCCTGCGGAACGTGCCTCGGACACGGAGACTACAGGGAAGGAGGGGAGAAGAAAGCCATACTAAAAAGATAGAAAATAAAAGCAAGAGTTCATTATAAGAACACAAAGAGAGCCAACACCGCCCTTTCACTATGTTCCATGAATTTGCCAATAAGTAGTAGGGATGGTGGGGTGCAGTCTCCCTCTCTCCGTTGGTGATGGGTTGTTCCAAGTAAAAAAGGCACAAAAGGTTCCAAGCAAAAAAGGAGCAAAAGGCACAAAAAGGCTGCCATCCTCTGTTTGAAAAGTCCTTATAAACGGTATGGTCTTTCTCTGGTTTTGCATGGTAATGGTACATTTTGCACGTTTGTTGTGGTTTCATTCAAAATGTGGGGAAAAAGAGAGAAAGCCTCCCCGGTCCCTTTCACCCTCCAGTCTCATTTTTGAGGAGAAGAAAAATGAGAACTACCCAATTAAGCTAAGGAGAAGTAACTAATTTACTACAAATGGTAAAAGAACGTAAGATAATTATTTAAAAAGGAGTAATAAACAAATCGCAGACAGTAGTTCTGACCATGCTGCTCACTGCACTACTGGAAACCAGAAGGGCTGCTCATCCCTGTCACCCAGAATCTGAGATTACACAGGGAACACTAGAGGCTCCTGGGGACAGTAGTCTGTTCCATTTCAGTACATCTTCATCTTGGAGAATTGGAACTCATGTGAGATGCTAGAGGATAAGGAACCAGGAAATACTGCTCTGTAGTGCACTGTGCTTCTGCACCCAACAGATTGTCATGTGATTTCATGACGTGGAACACTGATAAAACCAGGTCAATGCTCAATACCACTGTGCAGGCTTATCTACACCTGAGAAGCCAGGGCCCCTCATCTTAGGGACACCTTGTCCCATCTCAGGAGCGGCCTGGATTGTAATGTGAGCTGGGATACTCCCTTTATTTTCATTGCCCCTGGCGACCATGTACACGGCAGCAGGGAATTCTTGAGACTCTCTCACAGGCCTCTCAAGCAAATTTTGAGACACAAGAATCTTTTCTGTATAGACTCTCATAGGCCTTCAAAATGGACTGTTGCAAGAATCCTGAATTTCTTACTGCTACTAAAAGGCTTCTCAAATTGAATCATAGAATGGCTTAGGATAGAAGGAATGTCAAAGATCATTTAGTCCCAACCCCAATGCTGTGGGCAGAATTGCCAGCTACTAGACCAGACTGCTGAGGAACCATCCAACATAACCTTGAATGCCTCCACAGCTTCTCTGAGCAACCTGTTTCAGTACCTCATCACCCTCTGATTAAAAAAAACCAAACTAACAAGCAAACAAAAAAACTTCCTTCTAGTATCTAATCTAATCTCCACTTTGTATTTTTAAAGCATTCTCCTTTGTCCTATCTGCCTACACGTTTTTTTGTTTGTTTGTTTTTGTTTTTGTTTTCTTTTTTTTAAGTCAGTTTCTCTCCCTCTAAGTACTGGAAGGTGCCAGTGAGTTCTCCCTGGAGCCTTCTCTTCTCCAAGCTGAACAACCCCAGCTCCCTCAGACTTTCTTCAGGACAGGTGCTCCTGTCTTCTGATCATCTTCACGGCCCTCCTCTGGACCCACACAACAGCTCTATATCTTTCTTGTGCTGAGGGTCCCAGGCCTGGGTGCTGTACTCCATGGGGGCCTCATGAGGGCAAAGCAGTCTGGACAACCATCCTCCTGGCCATCCCTCTTTTGATGCAGCCCTTTGGACTGCAAGCTCACACTGCTGGTGCAGGTCTATCTTTTCATCCATGAGGACCAAGTCCTTCTCCACAGTGCTACTCTCCATACGCTATTCTCCCAGTCTGTACACCTATTACCCTGAACCAAGAGCAATACCTTGCTCTTGGCCATGTTGAATCCCATTAGGTTAACGTGGGCCCACTTCTCAAGTTTGTCCAGGTTCCTTTGGATGGCATCCCATTCCTTCTGTTGTGTCAACTGCGCCAATTGGGAAAGTTGCCGAGACAGTACCCAATCCCACTGCCCTGATTATTGGTGAAGATACTGAAGAGCAGTACTCCCAAGACAGACAAACCCGGTGATGAGTGGTATCGCTACAGTGAACAGCTGTATAGACAGTATGGCTTTTTTATCCTCAAAGTTGGAGAAAGCAGGGAGGCGTGTTAACAGTTAAATGTATACTAAAATAAGATTTTTTTTCACTCAAACATATGATAGGAGAGTTTTTTTTCCATTCCCAGATCAGTGAAGAATCTTCACAGGTGTTTTGTCTTTAACAGATAAATATTCAGCATATTTATTCTGAGTTCTTTGTCAGTGTTTCAAATAAGTGATAGTGTAAAAGCAATAGGTGCAATTCTCAAGTCGCTTCTATTGCTTTTGATAAAGTGTGACTTAGTTAGCTTTTAATATATTGCTCATTTGTGTTCTGTTGAGAAAAGGGGAAAGAAGGCTGCTCACGGAGAGGAAATGCCAAGTGAAGTAAGAAATAAATGTTGCTCTAAGGAGAATTTTGCTGAGTTAGTTCACTGTTAAAACAAGTTTTGTTCTTAGATTGTACGTTTAGAGTCATTTTTTCTTTTTAAACCTGCATTTGGCAAAAAAAAATACCCAGAGTATTTGATGGGGATTATTTGAGGATTTCCTCCCTAGGAAGAGTAGGGTTGGTGGGAGGTGGGTGGGAGGGTTCCCCATGATGAATCAAAGAAAAACATAAAAATATATTAATTTTTTTCAAGTAAAATAAACTGCAAGTTCTTTCTGTGCCTGTGTTGCAAGGTCAGGGTTTTTTTTGTTTCTTTCTTTCTTTCTTTTGCTTTTATAGGAAAATATTTAGCTGACCTGTTTATTTCAGCTTAAAAGGTGGCTTCTTACAGTTATCTAGTGCCTACAGCTCTTAATACTGCAGATGAGGCCTCACAAAGTGGAAAATGTATTGAAAAAACAGCTTGTATTTCTGACAGTCTGAGACTGCAGGCAAACAGTGATAAACCTATAATATGAGAAGGGTTTGAAAAGCCTCATCTAAACAACTTGCATCTGTCAGTAACTCATAATCCTTAGAACAAGAGACTGCTAACAACCTAGAATGATAATACTGTCAGTGTTGCTGCAAAGAAAACAGCGATTCTACGCGGTTATTTATCTCCTCCATACCTTCTTACGTATCTAAATTTTAATAAAATAAGTAAAAATCCAGTAAAAGTTTTCCAGCTTCGAGGGCAACTGAGTCAGGTTGCTTAAGACCCAAGCCCCACTCTATGTAACTCTTAATTTACGAACTAGCATTAATAATCATCAGAAGCCATTTCATTTTGATCTCTTTTTTTCTCCACAGAAAGTAAATATTAGATTGAAGAAAGCCAGATATTCATTCTATAAATGATAAAATCTGTCTTCTATAGATATCAAGTATATATGGAGATTATATATTCTGAGATAGACTAGATCTTCATAGTCCTCATGGGCTGAATGTTGAACAGTCATTATTGTCTTCCACGGAGCTTTGAAGTGCTGCTTTTTATTTTTGATGGATGAAAATCAGTCAGTCTGGGGCTAGTAGAGGAGGTCAGAAAAATCCACTAGGTAGTTAAAGAATTCTAGAGTTCATAGCTTATCTTACATAAATTTATAATACTGAGAAATTGAATTGCTACTACTGAGAATTTCTTTTCTTAAATGCATATCTATTTTGTATCTGTACTCTCACAAGATAGAGCAATATTGCAATCTACTAATGTACTTGTAGGCATATGCTTGGTGCTTTTTTTTAAACTCGTAAATCAAATGTGTTACTTTTTCATTTCTTGTCTGAAAAAGAAGAAGATGGAAAGTGTTGCCTGCACTAGTGCTTGAAGACAAAGTTCTTTACAATTCAAATGATGGACTCATAATTGCAGCTCACAATGAAATAACAAAATCGCTGAAACATGACAGAAAGATACACTTGTTAATGATTATTTGTAATATTTAGAAAGTAAGACTTCTTTTTTTTTAATCTCTAGTTGTGGAGGAGTTGTTTGCTTCAGAAAATAAAAGGTTATTTTATGCTAATGAGACCACATTATTCATTTCCTAGTTTTTAATCACCGTATATAATATAAGACAAATCATGAAGTTGAAATTTGAAATTCACATTAAGACAGATAGTATTATTGGATGTACCAATGAGACCAGAAAAAGTATTTCATAGATATAAACATCAGAGGCTTGTATAGCAATAGGGACTGAACCATCACACCAATATTCCATTAGTTTGTGTGCTACTGCAGAAGGGCAGTCTCTCAAAATAGCATCTGACATGGAAGTGTCTACGAAGCAAAGGTGTGACACTGAATTCCTTCATGCAAAAAAAAAATTGCACCCATTGACATTTAAGGATACTTGCTGAATGTTTATGGACACAAAACAGTGGATGCGAGCACAGTTAGGTGGTGGGTGGTGCATTTCTGCAGTGGCAACAGTGATGTGAAAAACAAGCTAGCTGTCACAACACAAAATGAAGAGTGTCTCAATAAGCTCATCCATGCAAATTGGCTAATAGTGATGACTATGTTGAATGTTTGATAGGGCAAACTGCCTCATCTTCAAATACCATTTCCCCTCTAAAATTAAGAACTACGTCATTAGAGGGGGAAAACTACTTTGATCAACAGGATTCTTGGATCCCGATTCAATCTAAAAATAAAAGGAAAATCAAGAAGACTGAAGTCCACCTAAGGGATCTGGGAACCTCAGATCCTCTAGAAATGAAACCAATAATTACTCAAAAAAAAATACCAACATGTTAATATCACCCAGCATTTAGACTCATAGTATTGATCTAGGTCCCAGAATAAATGAGATAACTGCTTACGTGTTAACTGCGATGTTTTTCTTGTCAGACAGGACTGAATGCACTGGAAGCTCGAAGAATATGTATGTCATAATCATTTTACCCAATCATTTTAGTCATTTAAAATAATATTTTAGTTCAAATACTTAAATAATTATTGCATTGCTGTGAACCGGGAGAATAGCCTTTCCCATACTGTGAGAACAGCCTTTTGCACAACCTGAGTGGATACAAACTTAAGGACAGGAGACTTGCTTAAATGTAAGCTCAATAACAAAATGCGGAGGCTGCAGAACTCCTTGTCAAGTGAAGATAAGAAACTGAATAGATGTCCTGTTGTTGAAGATAAGACAGCAAAACAGATGGATCAGTTCAACGCAACACCAATGAGAGCCGGTTCGTGCTATCCCCCCCTCAAAGTTTGGAAATTCACAGCAAGGATAATTACTAGTCGACCACCCACATTGCCTTGAGCAATGTATATGAAAAGTATTATGTTAGAAGTGAAGCCAAATTTAATATCACCTTTTATATACTGACTGTTTCCTGCTAAATGAATCATGGAAAAATGTTACTTAATATTTATACAGGATTCTTACAAATGAAAAATTTTCAAACATGTAATTCCATCCAAATAAGACCACTGTGACTCAAATGGAGGAAAAAATAACACCTTCAAAAATGTGCTTGTCAGAACACAGCCATGGGATGCTCCTCTTTTAGGGCAGATTCAGAAATATATCAGGTCCTAGTCTTGTTGCTTTAGCATCTAACTCATTTTCAATATGGTTCAGTGCTCTGGACATTGATCAGTACTATTAACTATGTTGATAAAAAACTATTTAAATACTGTTTTCATCAGATATATTACTAATATTTCTTTTTCTGATCTTTCTGATCAAAAAATCTTTTTCAGATTTTTCTGAAATCAGTTTGTCTCACCAGACTATTGCCAGACGAACTTAAGAATGAGGAAAATCTATTTAAAAAAAAAAAATGGAGAACAAAGCTGCTAATAAGGTTTATGATTAAACAGGTTAAAGGTAAGCCCTTTCCATTATGGCGATCCAGTACACTGCAACACTTGAACAATTGCTCACTACAGCACACATCAATAAAATATGAGACTATTGATTCCTGGTTCCTTGTTGAAGTCAAAGTGGTCAAAAGAAGTCAAAGAAGTGTTGTTCTTCGCTGGCCAGTACTTAATTATTCTCCTGAAGGAACATAGTTGCTTCAAAAAATGCAGGTTTGGCTCATGTCCCATCAGTCCCACAGTCAATCACCGAGTGTCACACTGATCTTACAAGTGACACTGGAGCATCTTGATACCATGTTACTCTTACCAACAATTCTGAGGACCAAAAGGAGAAATCAGCAGGTAAAGTTTTTTCCTTTGTGGCATCCAGCCCTTAAACGAGGGTTAGGGAGGGGTGGAACCTGGCTCCACCCCCTCCAGTTGCTCAAGTGAATTGCATTCACCTGTGCACCCAGAGCTGGCTGTGTCCTTTCATGAGGTGCTCGATCACTGGTTCAGGCCATGACTTAGCAATTCCCATACAGGTACCAAAGGGGGCAGGGTCTTAATTTTCCAAAGGGATATGATTAAAGTTCCCTTAGTGATGAAAACTAGAGTGTTGTCCATGATGTCTGCAAGCCATGTACCTAATATCGGGGGACTACCAATCTCCCAACTTCGAATAAATTCCCCCAAGGTGCAAGTAGACGACACTACTTTGAACCTACTAGCATCTTCCAAGGCCATTCTATTTTATGAATACCTAATTCTAGGTTCTCAGGGGCAATGAGCAGAAGATTATTGTCATTGCCAATCTGGGGTCTTACATGATTATCAGTGGCATAATTTGGATCCTAAGCAGGGAGGCTCATGTTGTCTGCAGCATGTTCAGGGCACTGGATCTGCCATCTCTAGGCCTTTCATTCCAGTCCCGCAGGGTTTTGTAGAGTCTCTTTGTCAACATCTGCAGGGACCGAGAGTCTGTTTTCAGGGCAGCCTTAAGAATACTGTTATAGCGATTACTAAGGCCTGCCCCCGTCTGATTATATGGCAGGTAGAATAGCCACTGAATGTCCTTTACTTCTGCCCAGTGTTGTACCATTTTGACAGTGAAATGAGACCCTTGATTGCTTTAGATGACTTGAGTTGTCCTGTAGGTGGCCATCAACTTGGTGAGTCTCTTGATGGTATTTGCCTGGTTCTCTCTTGGCACTGGATAGGCCTGCATTAGCCCATTTCTGTGTCAGCGCAGTCAGGACATATCTCTCCTTCTCAGACTGATGGAAGGGCCGAATGTAATCGACCTGTCATCACTGGAGAAGATTGCGTCCTCTAGCAAGATGGGGTGTTGTTTCAGGCAACGGTCTCAGTTTCATCTTGAAGCAAGCATTGCAGTCTCAGCATGCCTGGACAACGTCAGACAGTTGTATGGGCAGCCCCTATGCTTTAGCAGCTGCCTACATTGTCTTTTGTCAGGCATGTTGCAGCTTCTGATGTAACCAGCGGGTGATGTTCTCAGACCGTGAATCCTCCAATCCATCGAACTCAAGCCAGAGTGTCGGCTTCATTGTTTCACGGTGACTGAAAAAGTTGGTGGCCAGAAACATGATAGACTTGTTTGACCCTGAGTTTAACCACATTCCATATGTCTAACCACATACCTCTGCCCCAGATAAGTCAGGCATGGATAGTCCAGTCCTTGGTGGCCCACTGCCCAATCCAAAGAGTGAGCCCCCAGTACACAGCACAGCTATCTGTGCAGATATTCAGGATACCGTCACTGAGTTCCTTGGTTATAACCAACCACAAGGCTCATAGTTCTGCCCATTGGCTGCTCTGTTGATCACCCGCTTCAAACCAGATTATTTCAGTTGAGGGATGGTATGACACCACTTTCCACTTATTCGGATTACCCTTGCTGGACCCATCCATATACCAGGCATCTTCAGGAATTGATTATTTCCCTTCCTAAATGGGACTCTGCTCCAGTGGAGCAACCACTGCCTCTTCTGGTGCATCACTGTGATACGTCACTGAGGCTAGGATCTTCTGAAGCTCTTCTTTCAATGGTGACAGACTACTCCTCAGGCCGATAGTGCCTGAGGATAATAGTCTATGGACATTTTGCCACTCTCTGTGCTCGGGTAACTGCCGTCTTTGGAGTGTTGGTCAGATCTTTCACTCACCTCTGAATTGGCAAGGCTGTCTTAACTATGAGCTGTCGGGTTATTGCCTCTACTGCCTGTAACATGAAGTAGGCAGCCAATAAATGTTTTTCAGTCAGACTGTAGCTTTCTTCTGCTCCGTGCCAAACCTGAGACCAGAACCCAACTAGGGCTTGAATGGAATTTTGGTGCTGCCACAAGGCCCCAGCTGAACCCATCCTGTGTTACATGGACATCTAATTTGGCTGACAGGGTGGGATCAAATATACAAATAAACAGCACCTGGGCCTGTTTAACAGCACGTTTTGCTAGCTGAAAGGCCTCCTGTTTCATTCTCCCCCAGTCCTATTTTTGGGCTTTCTTTGTGAGCCAGCATAAAGAACTCAGTACCTACGCTAAGCAGGATATAAAAGGATGTCAGTACCAGAGAATGGTTTGAGAGCAGCCCTGAGGGGAAGGATTTTGGGTTTTCTGTTGATGAAAGACTCAACATGATCTGGCCATACACATATGCAGCCCAGAAGGCCAATCATATCCTGGATTGCATCAAGAGAAGCAAGACCAGCAGGTCAAGGGAGGTGATTCTGCCCCTCTGCTCTCATAAGACCCCACCTGGAGTACTGCATCTAGTTCTGGGCCCCTCAATACAAGAAGAATGTCGAGCTGTTGGAGCATATCCAGAGGCAGGCCATGAAAGTGATCAGAGGGCCTGAGCATCTCCCCTGTGAGGACAGGCTGAGCGAGTTGCAGCTCTTCAGCCCGGGGAAGAGAAGGCTCCAGAAGCACCTTGTTGAGGCCTTCCAGTACCTGAAACAGGCCTACAGAAAAGCTGGAGAGGGACTTTTTGTAAGGGTATGTAGAGATAGAATGGGAGAAAATGGCTTTAAATTGGAAAAGGGCAGATTTATACTAGAAATTAGGAAGACATTCTTTACTGTGAGGGTGGTGATACTGGAACAGGTTGCCCATTGAGGGTGTGGATGACCCTTCCCTGAAAGTATTCAAGACCAGACTGGATGTGACTTTGAGCAACCTATCTAGTAGGAGGTGTCCCTGCCTATAGCAGAGGGCTGGAACTAGGTGATCTTAAAGGTCTCTTCCAACCCAAACCATTCTATGATTCTAGAATTCTGCATAACAATATCCTTTAATGTCTTAACTGTCCCTAGATGATTTTCTAAAAATCTCCACTAATCCAACTAGAGCAGACTGAACAAATATACAGAGAATAACAAGAAAATGTCAAGACAAGAAAATGTTAAGTTCATTCAAACATTCTTTTTAAAATTTAAACACTGAATTTCCTGCTGCTGGTGTGTGCAGTTTTAAAAAATGTATAAACCTTTGAAAAACAATGCCTTGCCCAGTAATGCATGAAGAAATAATGTACAAATCCCTGCTGTACAAAATTCTGTCATTCCCTTCTCCCTAGAAAATAATTTGGGCCACACACCAAGGAGATAAAATATTATGAAAGTATGCACTGGCATTTTGGCATTCTCTTCTCTCCTTTTTTTTTTTTTTTTTTCTTTTTCTTCCAGCTCTCTCCCTTCACACATTTTTAATATCTTTCTCTCTCTTCATTTTCCTTCCTTATATATTTCATATATATCCCATATTTTCACGAATTGTTCTAGCATTCTTAAGTTCTTCTTCTGTACCAGCATTCTCTTTCCTGCCTCACCAGAAACGAGAATCATTATTCTTGATTTTTAGTTCTGAAGCAGCTTAGATTTGGCCATGTCTCTCTGAGTAGCAGAAATGGGTTTATGAATACTCATTAAGCTGCAGCCACAGGGCATGGCACAGCTTATGCTTATAAGCTTGAATTTAGCTTTCTCCAAGACTAAGTGGCCATATACTAATCAGAAGGTTGTGGGCAAGGCCCTGGCTCAGATCATAATCATCTTTCTAATGATTACTATTCTAACACAACATATATATATATATACCACACTCTTCCCACTTCTGGACCATGTGTACTACATCACATACCCACTGCAAAAAGGGTTATTGCATCCTAGCGTCCCTGCCCAAGCCCTTCAGGCTCCATGGAGAAACTAGTGCCTCTGCACATCCCCTCCAGCTGCTGAACAGTCCCAAATTGCTTCCACTATTTGTGTTGGAGCCTGACAGCCTTTAACCATTCTCAGAAGCCACCTTTAGTAGAATATAATAAAATAAGCATGCTACAGAGCATACAACTATTTATGACATCAATCATTTATGAACCTTTTGTTACAAATCTTTCCCATCAGTGCTCAAAAAATCTGATATAAGATTTCAAACATGCAGATGTAGATGAAGGCCAAATGTTTAATGTGGTGCTTTAATGCAGCATATGTGAAGCTGTTTGTTTTCTAGCTACTGAGCAGACCCAAATGCATCCATTAGTTACAGGCAGAACAAAAAAAAGTATATTGGATATTGCGTGTACTACATTCATTTATAGTAAATTCAGCAGTACTTTTATGTGTTTTTGTATATAGCGTACGCTACATACAGCATATTCTGTACTGTACATAAAAATAAGAACATAATGAATGGGAAAGAAGTAATTTTGAAATATTGAAACCCATACAGAATCACAGAATCACTAAGGTTGGAAAAGACCTATAAGATCATCCAGTCCAACCATCCACCTATCACCAATGGTTCTTGCTAAACCATATCCCTCAACACAACATCCAAATGTTCCTTGAACACCTCCAGGGTCGGTGACTCCACCACCTCCCTGAGCAGCCCATTCCAGTGCCTGACCACTCTTTCAGAGAAGTTGTATTTCCTAATATCCAGCCTGAATCTTCCCTGGCGCAGCTTGAAACCATTCCCTCTAGTCCTATCACCAGTTACACGAGAGAAGAGGCCGACCCCCAGCTCACTACAACCTCCCTTCAGGTAGTTATAGAGAGCAATAAGGTCTCCCCTGAGCCTCCTCTTCTCCAGACTGAACAATCCCAGCTCCCTCAGCCGCTCCTCATAAGGCCTGTGCTCCAGACCCCTCACCAGCTTTGTTGCCCTTCTTTGAACACGTTCCAGGGCCTCAATGTCTTTCTTGCAGTGAGGGGCCCAGAACTGGACACAGTACTCAAGGTGCGGCCTCACCAGAGCTGAGTACAGGGGGACAATTACTTCCCTGCTCCTGCTGGTCACACTACTTCTGATACAAGCCAGGATGCCATTGGCCTTCTTGGCCACCCAGGCACACTGCTGGCTCATGTTCAGCCGAGCGTCAACCAACACCCCCAGGTCCATTTCCTCTACACAGTCTTCTAGCCACTCCGCCCCAAGCCTGTAGCGTTGCTTGGGGTTGCTGTGGCCAAAGTGTAGGACCCGACATTTGGTCTTATTAAACCTCATCCCATTGGCTTCAGCCCAGCTATCCAGCCTGTCCAGATCCCTCTGTAGGGCCTCGCTACCCCCAGGCAGATCGACACTTCCAGCCAACTTGGTGTCATCTGCCTCGCTACCCCCAGGCAGATCGACACTTCCAGCCAACTTGGTGTCATCTGCGAACTTACTGAGGGTGCACTCAATGCCCTCATCCAGGTCATCAATAAAGATATTGAAGAGGACAGGCCCCAGCACCGACCCCTGGGGAACACCACTCGTGACCGGTCGCCAGCTGGATTTAGCTCCATTGACCACCACTCTCTGGGCCCGGCCCTCCAGCCAGTTCCTTACCCAGCCAAGAGTGTACCTGTCCAAGCCACGGACTGCCAGCTTCTGCAGGAGAATACTGTGGGAGACATACGGTTTACCTTGGCCAATCAATCCAGTCTATCCAGGTCCCTCTGAAGTGCCTTTCTCCTCTCCAGCAGATCAACACTCCCTTTCAACTTGGTGTTGTCTGCAAACTGACTGAGGGTGCACTTGATCCCCTTATCAAGATCGTTAATAAAGATGTTAAAAAGAAGTGGCCCCAGTACTGAGCCCTGGAAGACACCACTCCTGACCAGCTGCCAACTGGATTTAACTCCACTGACCACAACCCTTTGGGCCTGGCCATCTAGCCAGTGTTTCACCTAGCAGAGCGTATGCCCATTCAAACCGTGGGCAGCCAGCTTCTCCATGAGAATGCTGTGGGGGACAGTGTCAAAGACTTTACTAAAGTCCAGGTAGACCACATTGACGGCCTTACCTTCATCCACTAAGCATGTCACCTTGTCATAAAACAATATCAGATTTGTTGAACAGGATCTACCATTCATAAGCCCATGCTGACTGGGCCTGATCCCCTGATTGACATTTAATTGGTCCGTGATGGCTCTCAAGATTATCCGTTCCATGACATTCCCCGGCACCGAGGTGAGACTGATAGGTCTGTAGCTACCAGAATTATCTTTCCAGCCCTTTTTGAAGATGGACGTCACATTTGCCAGTCTCCAGTCCACCAGGACATCCCTGGTTAGCCAGGACTGCCAAAGGATGATGGAGAGTAGCTTGGCAACCACATCCGCCAACTTCCTCAGCACTCTAGTGTGCAATCCATCTGGCCTGTGGACTTGTGAGCATCCAGCCTTCAGAGCAGGTCCAAGACCATCATGGGCCTATTCTGTTCCCCTTCCCTATCCGCCAGTGCAAGAGGCTGTGTGTCCAGAGAGCAATTAGTGTTACTATTAAAGACTGAGGCAAAGAAGGCATTAAGTACCTCAACCTTATCCTGATCCTTGGTCACCATGTTGCCCTCTGTGTCCAACAAGGGATGGAGATTCTCCCTAGCCCTCCTCTTACTGTTGATATACTTATAGAAATATTTATTGTTGTCCACCTTAGTGGCCAAGTTCTGTTGTAGCTGGGCTTTGGCTTTTCTAATTTTCTCCCTGCACAACCTTACTACGTACTTGTAATCCTCATATGTTGCTTGCGCACTTTTCCAAAGACCTTGTGTTCCTGAGTTCCAGCCAAAAATCTCTGTTCATACTGACAAATCTCCTTCCCTATCGGCTTGTCTTCTGTGACTTGCGGATGGTCAGCTTCTGCACCTTTAAAATAACTTCCCTAAAATATTCCCAGCCTTCCTGAGCTCCCATGCCTTCCCAAGGCATTTTCCTCCCAAGGGACTCTTTCAACCATGGTCTAAAGGAGACCAAAGTCTGCCCTCTGGAAGTCCAAAGTGCCAGTTCTGCTGACTCCCCTCTGTGGTTCCCTTTCCTACTTGCAATGCCAGGATAATAACATTTGTTGAGAAACTGTCAAGTGTGCGAGATGTTCATTGTAGTGAATTCTAGGCATACAACTACAAACTGTGCATAGAAACTCTACAACTAATTATGATTTCATTGGAAAAGTCTACCAAGAGAAGTTGGGATATTACATCCTTGGAGGTGTTTGAGGCCAAGGTGGATAGGGCCATTCCATCTCAAGCCATTCTATCCTTCTGCGAAAAGCAAGTAGAAAGCCATCACTACCAAATGCTGAGTTTGGGCCTATATGCCATACTCTGGGGAAATTTTAAGATACCTTCAATACTGTGATACACGTCTTTCTTTCAGAATGCAGTAAATATAGAGTAGTTTCTAAAATCAGATGGCATCCCTGTATGTTTCATCTCCCAGTCTGATACACATGTTCCCCCTAGCAAGCTACAATTGTACTGTAATGTTGTATGATGATTTGTTACAGAAGAACATCAAAGAGGTTAGAAAATTTTTTAATATATAATGATGAAAATTCAGATTTCTCTGATACGGAAGTCAGGTTAGTAATGCATTTAATTAATGAGATTTAAAGCATGTTCTGGGTTTAAATGTCTCATGAATTTTTGTTAATGCATTTCCCACAGTGCATGCAGAGGCATGAACTTTAAATGATTTTGACCCTACAAAGTTCTTCTATAGTATTCAGGGACAATATGCAAACTCTCCTTTGAGAAATCTGAAAAGGACCTGCTGAGTTTTTTTATGTAATGTCTTGCCCTTCCAGAAGGCAGAAATATAATTTTAATCAGATTGTAGCACAAAGAGAACATGACACAGAGTGATTTTCAAACCCTATTAGTCAAAATTTTTAGGTTGTGAAAGGATGAAAAGGCATCTACTTTTCAGAACTACCAATCACGCCAGTTTTGAGGTTAAATCTTCTGGCAAATTTGGGAAGTGATTCAGATTCCAAAAGCATTTATACCTGCCTTCCTTTGAACTATGCATTTGCTAAGTGTTACAAAAGTCTTGCCATCCCCTGGGGACCACCCTAGGATACCCTAGTTAATTTCTCTGGAAACCTAAACTAGATCTGGGTCCTTAGAGACTTAAGGAAATAAAAGTCAATGCGATCTCTTTTGCTCCTCCTTTGTATTGGAGTATTTATTATGAGAGACTATTTTAGGTCATTGATGGGAAGCTGAATTCAATCTTTAACTATTAAAATTTTTCCATTAATCCCTGCCGCAAGCCATATTTTTAATCTTGCCTTAAATAAAAATAAAGGTATTTTTAATTGCCAACTCATGCAAATGTTCTGCCAACGGATTATGGTACAGATTGTGAAACTTTGTAACAAGTTATCAAAGCTACCAGTTTGATAAATTTGTAAAAGAAAACACATTAAACTTTTTAACTTTTTAGTCACCAAGTTCTCTTTTTTTTTTTTTGCTAAGAGTAAAACTTAAAGAAACAAGATATTTGCTTTTATCTTGAGTACTATTGCTTGGAAATACAGTCAGATTTTGTTTAATTGCTACTGTGCTTCACCAGGCAGTATGAAATTCAGAAAAACAGAATTCATATTAAGTCATTATGGTTTTTTTCACAATATTACGCGTTTATGCTTAAAGGCTACAACATACTTGACTCAAGGAAAGTTTCAGAAAAATTGTGCGAAGAACAAGATTTATGATAAAAAAATATTTGGCAAAATACAGGCCTTCATGGAGAGTACTGACTGAAATGTTCAGGATCTTTGCAATCTGCATGCTATTTCCACATGCCCTGCATTGCCCCAGGCAGCTTCACCACCTGGCTGAGTTGTCCTGTTTAGGATTAGAGATATGCTATATTTATCTCACTGGAAAAGGAGCATCTCCTGAAAGCAATGCAGATGGCATAGACTAACAAGGTCAACCTTGCATAACTCATATAGCAGTGCATAGACAGTCAAGTTCTTGTGAACCAAGGTTTTCATCAAGATAATTTTGATCACCTAAAGGATTTTATTGTCACAGAATTGCAAGTCTAATTCCTTTTATATTAACACAGAAACAGTAGGAAAACAATCAAACTTATTTTGCGAGAATCATAGAAAACCCTGTGTTGGAAGGATCATCATGTTCTAACTACATTGCCACAGGCAGGTTGCCACCCACTAGATCAAGTACTAGATCAGATTCCCCAGGACTCCACCTAACCTGGCCTTGAAAACCCCCTGAGGCAAGGCATCCTGTGCCTCTTTGGGCAACCTGTACCAGCACCTGATCATTCTCATTAAAAACTTGCCCATGACATTTAATCTAAATCTCCCCTCCTTTAGTTTAAAACCATTCCCCCTTGTCCTATCACTATCTAGCCTTGTAAAAAAAATCGATTTCCCTTGTGTTTGTAACTCTTTCCCTTTAAATACTGGAAGCTAGAGAGGTCTCCTCATAGCTTTCTCTTTTCCAGGCTGAACAAGCCCAGTTCCTGTCTTCACAGAAGAGGTGCTCCCGGCCTTTGATCATCTTTGTGGTCCTCCACAGGACTATCTCCAAATACTCCACATCTTTCCTGTGTTGGAGGCCCAGTACTCCAGCTGGAACAACTCAAGGGCAGGATGCCACTGGCCTTCCTGGCTGCATGCCCAAACTGTTGGCTCATGTTAAGCTTTTCATCAACCAGGACCCCTAAAGTCCTTCTCAGTTGGGCTACTCTCAAGTGTTTCTTCTCCAGGTTTATATACGTATCTGGGATTACCTTGACCCAAGTGCAAAACCTTGCACTTTGCTTTGTTGAACATCATTAGGCTCACAGGGGTCCACCTTTTGAGTTTATCAAGGTCCCCCTGGATGGCATCCTTTCCTTCTGTTGTATCAACCACACTGCTCAGTTTGTTATTACCAGCAAACTTGCTGAGGGTGCATTCAATCCCAGCATCAATGTCATTGATGATTTAGCAAGATGCTAACAAGTACTGGACACAAGACAGACCTGTGGGGGAGACCGCTCATTACCAGCCTGGACATATAGCCATTGACCACAACCCTCTGGCTACAACCTTCCAACGAATTCTTTATCCACTGAATCGTCCACTTTTCAAATCCAAATCTTTCCAATTCAGAGATAAGGATATGGTGGGGACCATGTCAAAAGTCCAAGTAGCTGACTTTCCCTTCCCTTTGTCCTTCGATGCCATGACTCCACCATAAAAGGCCACCACATTGATAAGACACATCCTTCGCTTGATGAAGTCACGCTGGCTGGCTCGGATCACCCACTCATCGCTCATGTGCCTTAACATGTCTTCCAGGAGAATTTGTACCGAGATCTTCCGAGGCACAGAAGTGAGGCTTACTGGCCTGTAATTCTCTGCGTCCTCCTTCCTTCCTTTTCTTGGAAATTGGTGTGATGTTACAATTTTTCCAGCTTTTGGGGAATTCACCTGACAGCCATATTTTTTTCAAATATGATGGAGAATGGCTCAGCAATCACATCAAGAATCTCCTGAATTTACCGTAAATATTGAAGTGAGCAGTTCATCGCCATAAATCATAGAATCATAGAATTGCTCAAATTGGAAAAGATCTTAACGATCACCAAGTCCAAACACATTCTAGCAATACTACTTAGGTGTTTTCAAGTTCCTACCCCATAGTGATGAACAGTTGGTTTTAAAAATAGTTATATTTGAGAAAGTCAGATTCCAAACTGAAATGTACTGGTCCCATAACAAATTAGGAACATTCTCAAATCTAAACTTGCCCACTCTAAAGCTTCTTCTTTTTTTCTTCTCATTATATGTTTCTTAGTGTTATGTCAAGGAGGTAATTTTAACCATCACTAAAGGCTACACTGTGCCATATTTTGGCTCTCTATGCATAGGTGCAGCTGCTGAATCATGTTCTACTTCACTATGATACTAAAGGGTAAAAAAAAATCAGTTCAAATAAAAGTAATACACATTTAGTTATCAGGTTGAGAAGTTAGATATACTGGGAATTCTATCACCTGTGGATTCGGTCTAGAAAAGCCATCAACAGCAGTCAAGAAGTATCCTGGAGGCACGCACTTATCCATCCATTTCACGTATAAAACTTAGCAACTAAGTTCTGAGTCATTTTCTTGTTTTAGAACTGTACAATGAAAGAAAAGGAAAAAAAAAATGTACAGCGTGGACGTGGTCTGAGTGCTGAGCTGCGGCTGGGACTCCCTCAGATTGCTGCTGTTCCCGCAGAGCAGCACATCCCGCAGGAGCACTGACCCAGGGGGAGGGCTGTCCGTCGGCAGGGCCTCGAGAGGCCCGCAGTCCTCCACCTCGGGCTGGGGCTCTCCTCAGTGCCGTCTGCTGCCTCCCAGGGATGTGACCCCCACGAGAACCGGGGTGCTGTCAGAGCTCTTCTGCACTCTGTTGTCCGCCCTGGCATACTTAGGCATTGGGTGCTCCTCAGTGCCCTTCAACATGCAGTGTTCTCAGCAGCTGTTTTCCACCTCACAGCAACACTGTTACCACGTACACAAATCCCAAGGCATTTCTCACTAAGAGAATCTTTCAGGCATGCAGAGCATGTTATGAGCTACAATTACTGTTGTCTTATTTCTTTAAGTTTCCTTGTGACTCTTAGGATGCTTCTAATGTGTTCCTAGAGCAACAGGGCAGTCCATCTCAGCTAATTTAGCTGCTGCACTTTCCCATAAGAAGTACTGAGAAGCTGAGCTCACTGCTGTCGATAGTTGTCTGAGCCGTGTTTTAATAGCTAGAAGTGCAAATCTTTTAAGCACTTTGCTGGTTCTATCTTTGTTCCTATCAAGACAGCAAAAGATTAATTCATTTAATATCTTTAATTCTTTTTTTTTTTTCTGTAAACAAAATCCAGAATATTTAAACTTGTAAACCACAGGCTGCCCAGAAAGCCGTGGGTGCCCCATCCGGGGAGGTTCCCAAAGCCAGGCTGGATGGGGCCCTGGGCAGCCACACATGCATTTTGTTTAACCTTGTGCCCCATCCTGAAGATGTTATGCAGACGATACTCGCATTGACTTTAGCAGGAGTTCTGCCAGAAAAGAAGCAGTAGGATGATGGATTTGGGAAGTAATTTATCAGATGAAAACAGCCTTATTTGGCATATATACGTAATTCTCTGAATACCATCTAACCAGTCATGTGCAAAGGACTGAGGCTTAATTCAGTGGGACTTTTGCCAAAGTTTTCAGTGGGTGGCAAGTTCAAAGTTCAAAGTTCCCTCAAGAGGGAAGTCTGACAGGTGCAGGAGCAGGCTGTGCCACAAGATGAGCCAGCGGGGAAGAAGACCGGTGTGGATAGACAGGGAACTTTGACTAAGACTCTGGGAGAAAAAGGGAGTCTACCTCCTGCGGAAGAAGGGATGGGCAACTCAGGGAGGATCCAGATGGGATCCACCCAAGGGTGCTGAGGGAGCTGGCGGAGGTGATAGCCAAGCCACTTTCCACCGTCTATCAGAGTTCCTGGCCAACCTGGTCCCAGAGTGTTGGAGGCTTGCCTGTGTGACTCCTATCTAAAAGAAGGGTCATAAGGATGATGAGGGGAAGTACAGGCCTACCAGCCTGGCCTTGATGCCTGGGAAGCTTACGGAGCAGATCGTCTTGAGTGAGATCACCCGGCATGTGCAGGACAACCAGGCGTCAGGCCCAGCCAGCATGGGTTCATGAAAGGCAGGTCCTGTTTGACCAACCTCATCTCCTTCTATGATCAGGNTTTTTGTTTTTTTCTTTTTCTTCCAGCTCTCTCCCTTCACACATTTTTAATATCTTTCTCTCTCTTCATTTTCCTTCCTTATATATTTCATATATATCCCATATTTTCACGAATTGTTCTAGCATTCTTAAGTTCTTCTTCTGTACCAGCATTCTCTTTCCTGCCTCACCAGAAACGAGAATCATTATTCTTGATTTTTAGTTCTGAAGCAGCTTAGATTTGGCCATGTCTCTCTGAGTAGCAGAAATGGGTTTATGAATACTCATTAAGCTGCAGCCACAGGGCATGGCACAGCTTATGCTTATAAGCTTGAATTTAGCTTTCTCCAAGACTAAGTGGCCATATACTAATCAGAAGGTTGTGGGCAAGGCCCTGGCTCAGATCATAATCATCTTTCTAATGATTACTATTCTAACACAACATATATATATATATACCACACTCTTCCCACTTCTGGACCATGTGTACTACATCACATACCCACTGCAAAAAGGGTTATTGCATCCTAGCGTCCCTGCCCAAGCCCTTCAGGCTCCATGGAGAAACTAGTGCCTCTGCACATCCCCTCCAGCTGCTGAACAGTCCCAAATTGCTTCCACTATTTGTGTTGGAGCCTGACAGCCTTTAACCATTCTCAGAAGCCACCTTTAGTAGAATATAATAAAATAAGCATGCTACAGAGCATACAACTATTTATGACATCAATCATTTATGAACCTTTTGTTACAAATCTTTCCCATCAGTGCTCAAAAAATCTGATATAAGATTTCAAACATGCAGATGTAGATGAAGGCCAAATGTTTAATGTGGTGCTTTAATGCAGCATATGTGAAGCTGTTTGTTTTCTAGCTACTGAGCAGACCCAAATGCATCCATTAGTTACAGGCAGAACAAAAAAAAGTATATTGGATATTGCGTGTACTACATTCATTTATAGTAAATTCAGCAGTACTTTTATGTGTTTTTGTATATAGCGTACGCTACATACAGCATATTCTGTACTGTACATAAAAATAAGAACATAATGAATGGGAAAGAAGTAATTTTGAAATATTGAAACCCATACAGAATCACAGAATCACTAAGGTTGGAAAAGACCTATAAGATCATCCAGTCCAACCATCCACCTATCACCAATGGTTCTTGCTAAACCATATCCCTCAACACAACATCCAAATGTTCCTTGAACACCTCCAGGGTCGGTGACTCCACCACCTCCCTGAGCAGCCCATTCCAGTGCCTGACCACTCTTTCAGAGAAGTTGTATTTCCTAATATCCAGCCTGAATCTTCCCTGGCGCAGCTTGAAACCATTCCCTCTAGTCCTATCACCAGTTACACGAGAGAAGAGGCCGACCCCCAGCTCACTACAGCCTCCCTTCAGGTAGTTATAGAGAGCAATAAGGTCTCCCCTGAGCCTCCTCT
>JACDJE010001046.1:0-35104 GCA_016647715.1 Pavo muticus
AAACAATTAACAGCATACATATATAAGCTAGTAACAACTTATGTATAGCCAGCATGAAAAGAAAATATATGTCACACACATTGCAAGAATATCCTGCACAAATTAAAAGGACAATTCGTGACACGCCGTAGGGAGTGCCTGAAGAACGTATTGAGGAAGATCTGGCACCCCCCCTCCGTACTCTTTGTCTAACAAAGATTCTGAAGAAAATCACCATATCAATACGAATGAGAAGGGTACTGAGACATCTTGGAGACAACAGGACTGCTACTGACTGACACCAGATAACACACCAATTAACAAGTAATTAACAAATGTAAACCTTTTGATAAGATTGTGAACCTAGATTACCCAGCCAGTGGGGAAACAGGGGAGGCAAAGGGGGGGAGTGGGGGGGAGAAACAAGGTACAAAAGCTGTCATATCCATGCCCATAGTGCGCTCTCCTGCTTGTGGGACGCCCGCCATTGCAATCACGAATAAAATCTTCTTTATCAGAGATACCGTCCTGACAAAATTATTTGGATATTTCCAACAACACCCACCATATCTCTGGGCAACCTGTGCCAGTGCCTCACTGTCCTTATTATAAAAAACTTCATGTCCAATCTAAACCTCCCCTCTTTCAGTTTGAAACCATTTCCCCTTGTCCTGTCACAACAGACCCTGCTAAGGAGTCTGTCCTTTCTTTCTGCCCCCCTTTAGGTAGACAGGCTTCTATCGGCTCTCCCTGGACAGGCGAGTCCCTTTAAGAAAACCTTATCTTCCATTTCCCTGATACCAAGCTGCTAGCCAGGGGAGGGCACAGTGGGTGGGACCAGGCCACGGGCTGCCACAGGATGGGATGGATAAATATGACATTTCAGGCAGCTGCCCTTGCCTAAAGTATAGCATAACTTCAAAAATATGGAGCTAATTAACAATGCACTTGTTGTGGGCCATCGTGACCATTTTAGATAATAGAAGATAGATTGCTTGTAGAAGGTTTGCTGCCTACATAGTGTGGGAGATGACATACTGTTTTTACATAAGTAATAGAATGTTTTACCAAAGGGACATACCTCAGGACCCTTGAGACAAGATAAGTTTTTGTCTGTGGTTAAAGAATAGAGTATGTGCATTCTTGAGAGATAAAAGGAGACTCTGGCTGGCATGTTCATTTGTATACTCTCCTCCCTTGGGGTGATTGCTTGGGGGAGGGTAGGCTACCAAAGGTAAAGGCTGTAAGACATACATCTGCACCCAGAACTGCATAAGAAACAAAACAAACTTATCTGGCAGACATATGGCGGGAGATACTGGCTTGGTGACTGTTTTGTGGATTTTGCTTACTTGGAGAAACAAAGAGAGATGGACTTTGTCAACTACCCAGGGGATGTGCGCACAAAGAATGTGAACCTGGCAGCAGGGGAGTGTGAGAGTTAAAATTATTTTTTTGCAAGTGGAAAATCCCACTGGCCTAGCCTTGCATACCAGCTAGGATATGCTTGGATAGGCAGGTAGGCAGACAGCAGGAGGCTCCACTGTCAAGGTTAGGGAGGTGGTTGGGGCAGGCAGGATAAGTAGTTACAAAACTAGCAAGATTAGGAGGTAATAAATTATGAAGCATTAATGAGAGAGAGATTCAAGGTTGATGGAATCAAGCTGTAAATACAATAGCAAGTGTGGGATAGATTGTGAACCTGGAGTACTCAATGAGGAAACGGGGGAGTTAGCATTGGTGGGGGGGCGGGATAGGGAATATAAGGCTGTGATGCGTTTTTGGTTGTGCGCTCCTGCTTGCAGGACGCTCGCCATTGCAATTGTGAATTAAAACCTTCTCACAAGAGATCCGGTCTCTGAAAAATCATTTGAGGTATTTCTCACAATAGCAAGGCCACTCTGAAGAACTGATAATTGGTGCTGCAGTCAAGCAAAGCATCCCACAAAAGGAACTTTCCATACTTAATTTGGTAAAAATACCAGAGCTCAACTAAGGGACACACAGAGATGACCACTGGGGGTCACAGAAAGACTCCAGGACCACTACCACAAAAAGACTGAGCATGTGCAAGGAGGCGGAACCCTATGTTAATAATTTTGAGGAAAGTATTGAATATGTATGTACTGTCCTGGAAAATCTTTACATATGTAACACAAGTGATGTATATAAACTGAAGATCTTTTGTGCCAGGTATGAATGTTTAGGTGGAGTGACCCCCCATGCATCTGGCACTACAATAAAGAATGCCCACTTCCTAATACCACATTGGTCTTAAGGAGTTTCATTCAGACTGAAGTTTGTCTGGTAACATGAGCTCCCAATTACAGACACCCCTTCCCCTCTCTGTGATTATGGAATTCCCCTTTCCTCAGCCAAAAATAAGGCACAGTGGGGAGAGATCTTTGGAATCTGATTTGGTAAAGCAAAGTAACATTGGTTCCTCGTGAGGGCGGTTAATGGATGGTGGGGGACACAGCACCGCAGTGGCAGTGGTTAAACCCGGGGTACGGCCCTAGGACAGCCCCAGTCTCTGAGGGCAGCACACGGCCCTGTGCCTGCGGTCCATCTCGGTCCATCCCGGACTACAGCTCCCGGCAGGGCCCGCGCGGGGCAGCGCGGGGCGGTGCGGGAGGCGGGCGGCACGTCAGGGCCCGGCACTGCCCAGCTCCTCCGACAGAGCTGCTGCTGGCGGCCGGGCGGCACTCCTCCCGCCGGCCCGGAGCTCTGCGATCCGGTAAGGATCCGCGGTGGGCCGCGGCCGTGGGGGAGGGGTGGTCGGGCCCTGCGCGGGGGGTGGGGGCCGCGGGCCGCAGGACGTGAGAGGCGCGGGGATCGTTGTGGGCCCGGGGTGCGGCCGGGCGGCTTTGTGTGCATGGCGAGGGGCACATAGCGTGGGGCTGCCCCTGCAGTTGGGTGCGTGTGGGCCGCCCCGCTTGGCTTGTGGCACTGTACCCTAAATTACCCCCCTGCGATATGGATGTCAGCGGCAGCCGAGACCGTGACAGCTCTGGTCCTGTGGTACTGTGGCTCATATTCCTGGGTTCCACTGGAGGGTGCCTCCCGGGTTGTGTTGCTGCCCCTCAGCCTGGGGAACAGTTTTGGGGCAGTCCTTGTGCCCCAAAGATCGGGCCTTTTGGGTAGTTGTTTTACAGAAAAAGTCGGGCCACCCAGCAGGAAGAGGGCCTCTTGCCATGCACATCGGCTGCTGGAGGCAGCTGCTTGCTGCTCGTGTGATTCCTTGTCAGGATGCACTGCAGGAACCTGCAGCCTGGAATAGTGCATAGCTGGGGCCGGGCTTCCCCTCTGCACGTGCAGTTGTGCCTGGACCACTTCATCAGGGTGGGAGGAGGTTGTGAGCAACTGACGTGCCCTGTTGTTCCCCTGACATAGGTCGGTTCCCTTTGTCTGCCTGTACTGCCCTTGTCACTTGACTAGGCACAGACTGCAGCTGGAGGCCACCACCAGCAGCAAGAGGTATGGAGGTGGACACAATGCTGAGCTTCCAGATTCTATCTCCATCCAGATGCACCACAATATGGCAGGGTGATCATAGAGTCATAGAAACATAGAATCACATAATCATTAATGTTGGAAAAGACCTTCTTTGACATGGTCCCACACCACATCCTTATCTCTGAATTGGAGAGAGATAGGTTTGAAGGCTGGACTATTTGGTGGATAAGGAATGGATTGTATGGTTGCAGCCAGAGGGTTGTGGTCAATGGCTCCATGTTCAGGTGGAGGTGGTGATGAGTGGTGTCCCCCAGGGGTCTGTCTGAGACCAGTACTCTTTAATGTCTTTATCAATGACACAGATGATGGGATCGAGTGTTCCCTCAGCAGTTTGCTGATGACACCAAGCTGAGTGGTGCAGTTGACGCAATAGAAGGGAGGAATGCCATCCAGAAGGACCTGGATAGGCTCAAAAAGTGGGTCCACATGAACTGAATGAGATTCAACATAGCCAAGTGCAGGGTGTTAGGTCAGGGCAATCCCAGATATGAATACAGACTGGGAGAAGAACTTGAGAGTAGCCCTGCGGAGAAGGACTTGGGGGTTCTGGTGGACAAAAAGCTGGAGAATGAGCCAGCAGTGTGCTCTTGCAGCCTGGAAGGCCAACAGTATCTTGGGCTGCATCAACAGAGGGGTGGCAGAGGGCAGGGAGGGAATTGTCCCCCTTTGCTCTGCCCTCGTGAGTCCCCATCTGTAGTACTGTGTCCAGTCCTGGGGCCCTCAGCACAAGAAGGATGAGGAGCTGTTGGAGTGGGTCCAGAGGAGGGCCGTGAAGATGATCAGAGGGCTGGAGCACCTCTGCTATGGAGACAGGCTGATGGAGTCAGGCTTGTTCAGCCTAGAGAAGAGAAGGCTCTGGGGAGACCTCATTGCGGCCTTCCAGTACTTGAAGGGAGTTTATAAACAGGAGGGGGACTGGCTTTTTACACAGGCAGATAGTGATAGAAAAAGGGAGAATGGCTTTGAACTAAAAGAGGGGAAATTTAGGTGTTATGTGAGGAGGAAATTTTTTATTCAGAGGGCAGTGAGGCCCTGGAACTGCTGTCCAGAGAGGTTGTGGATGCCCCATCCCTGGAGGCATTCAAGGCCAGGTTGGATGGGGCCCTGGGCAGCCTCATCTAACGTTTGGCAACCAGCTCATGGCAGGGAGGTTGAAACTAGATGATCTTTCAAGTTCCCTCCAACCTAAGTCATTCTATGATTCTATGAAGTCCAACCCCAACCTATCCCCACTGTGCCCACTAACCATGTCCCTCAACCATAGTCCCACCCCTAGGATGGGTTTCTGCTGTTGGATGCCATCAGAGCACCCTGTCAGGGCTCCACTGAGTGGAAAAACCCAGTGTGGTACAGATCTGCACTCTTTCTGCCCTGTTCTGGGCAGCTTGGGCTATGTTTGCGTTTAAATCTCGTTCCCTTGGCTGTTTGGAGAGTAGGCTCTCCTGCAGTGCCTGCACGGGAAGGTTCTGCAAATTCCCTGTGCCACAGTTAAGGTGTCATAACATTGTCCAGCTCTTAGGGAGTGTTTGTTGTCATTTCTCAAACCTGAAGTTGCTTTTAAAGGGAAGCAAGAAGCAGAATGATGCCACATCACATCCATGTGTAGCAAAATGGCGCATCTCAGGGGAACTGCGGGAGGAAGCACAGTGCCTGGGGCTGCAGGAGAAGTCTTTCCTGAGATGAGCTGAGCCCAGTGCTGCATTGGCAGAGGGAGCAGAGAGCTGTCTGAGGTGGCTTCTTGCTCTCATGCTTGCTGGCAGAGCTGTCAGCCCTGCATGCCGCCATGATGGGGTGGTTTGCAGATGGTTCCTCCTTTGCACAATGATGTGTAAGGCGTGGAAACATTCTCCATGGTTGTTAACCCTTGCAGACTGTGGAAGGGAGATGGAGAGGTGCTGAGCTCTGTCTCCAGATGTTCCCCCTTCAGCACTTGCTCATGAAAGAACAAACTTCTTTTTGCTTGCTGTAAAGCAGACAAAGGTGATGACAGAGCCTTTATTTGAGATACAGGCGCTATAGAACAAGATATCAAAGAAAGAAGAATTAACTCACCCCTCCCAGCAACAGTTTGGAAAAAAGGGTGAGCTGAGGAATGCAGCCTTCTCCTGTTTGAACTCTGGTGCTGGAAGCAGGAGGAGGGGGGAGAGAAACCCGTGCAGACTCTGACTGCATACGTGCTCCTGGAAGCACCGCTGAGACGGGGAGAGAGGAAGGGTGGATCTAGGCTCTCCCCCTCCAGGCACTCATGCTCACATACTGGTTCAGGCTGTGACCTAGGAATTCCACTGCACTTGCTGAGCACCTTCTTTGTTTGTGGGCGATGGTTGTGCTACTCTGACTCTCTTCTCTGTTCCCAGTTTTGAGATTTGTCCCCTGTTCCTCACAGCACCTGTTCTTGCCCCTGCTCTTTTCCCAACAGGAGCAATGTGAAATTGCAGCAGTTAGCACCAGTTGTGTTTTTGCCCATATTCTCTACAGAGCTGCAAGCAAACCCTCCTGAAACCTCTTTATGTTTGTGCTCCTGCTGCTAGAGCAAGCCTTTGGCCTGGCCATGGTATTGGTTTAGCAGAATCAAACATTCACATTGCACATGATATTGGTAGGTTTCAGAGTTAACAGTCTCCTGGTGTGTTTGGGGCAGCTCAGGCTGGAAATTACTTTCTGGAAGATGTGTGGAGTTGTTAGGGCTTATGGGCGAGTAACATCCATAAATGCTTTGGGATGTCCTTCTGAAACTCCTTGGAGAAGTTCTGCTCCCCAAGTGTCATTACTGAGTCATTGGGAGTGAAGTGCCAGCACAGCTAACTAGGAATTTGCTGTTCATTTGGGAGACTGGCTATTTTCTTTATATTTTTATATATATATTTTTAAAAAGTTATATCAGTATATATATCTCTATATACTCATCCACAACATAGGTGCCTTGCTGCTGATTCTAAGAGAAATTCATTTCCTGGTCAGTTCAGACTGAAATGGGGGTGCCATTGGGTATTCTTGAACCATTTGTGCATTCAACCACCAACTTTCCTGCTGAAAGAAAGAGGTTATCATTGCTGTGATTTAACCCGGCAGGTGATTGAGCACCACACAGTCGTTCTCTCACTCCCCCCTTCCTAGTGAGATGGGGGAGAGAATAAATAAAAAACAAAGTAGAACTTGTGGGTTGAGATAAAAACTATTTACTAAGATAGAGTGTCATGGTTTTATGATTTTTGTTATCGGTATTCCACATCATACCATCATGTAGTGCACTGGGAGTTAAAGAGTTAATGCTGCAGTTCTGGGGATTGTTGATAGTTCCGGTTACCCGGTCTCAGAAGAGAAGAATGGACTACAACTCCCAGAAGACTTCACTGTTCCATTTCCATTTTCCGTTTAGAGAGAAAGGTAAAACTGCCTGGGAGTCACGGGACTGTCTCTTTTTGCTCGTCTCTGCAGCTGTCTAGCCTACAGCATTAGAGTAAGGCTTTTGGTTTCAGACACTCTCATTTATTTGATTTATTAGCTTCAATTCCAATTATATTGTATTATATTGTGTTATCTTGCATTTAGCTATCATATTTAGTAAATTAAGTTTTCTCATTAGCTCGTTGCCACTGTTTTCCTCCTCTGGGCCTATCTCCCTATCTTCCCCCTTCCCCCTTTCCCAGGGCGTGGGTCCGTGGCTCCCTCTGCCCCATTAGTCACAGAACTAGACCAAACCGGGCCTAGGAAAAAGATAATAATTATGACAAATATATATATAAGTATGTATGTATATACCAAGTTATGCACAAGCAATTGCTCACCACCCCTCTACCGATGCCCAGCTAGCTCCTCGAGCAGCAGAAGAGAGACTGATGAACTCCTCCCTTTTTCAAACTCTCCTTCCACATGATGTCATATGGCATGGAATATCCCTTTAACCAGCTTAGGTCAGCTGTCCTGATTCTGTCCTCTCCCAGCTCCTTGGGCCCCCCCCCAGCCCCATCGCTCACAGGACAATTGGAGAAGCTGAGAAAACTGAAATGTCCTTGGCTCTCTACAACACTGCTCAGCAACTTGAAACATTGATGTGTTATCAACATTGTTTTTCTCCTAAAACCAAAACATAGCATCATACCAGACACTGAAGAAAAACAACTCTGTCCCAGCTGAAACTAAGACTAGAATAGGATCATAGAATGGTTTGAGTTGGAAGGGAACTTTAAAGGCCATCTGGTCCAACTCCCTGCAATGCACAGGGACACCCACAGCTCTATCAGGTTTTGGTTCTCCTATGGGATCATCCATAGCCATGCAAGACTTTGGTGAACGCATGTTGACCAGGAGTGTTCTTGTGCTTTGGGAAAGACATCACTTCCATCTTTCCTTCATCATCCCTCAGCCTCTTTCCCCCAAGCATGTGGCAGGGATGGCAAAAGGAAAAAAAAAAACAAACAAACTGGTTTCCCCTATGGGAGGAGAAGCTGTGGTGACCCATCTCAACTTCTTGCTCTGGTCTCTGTAGGACCACATCCTGCCTCACCCCTCAGCAAGGAGCCTGCTGCTGGAGCATTTCATAGTGTGCAGCAATTTGTGGAGGGCATCTCCAACTCTTTTAATTGGCCTGAATGCAAGTAAGCCTTCCCCTTCCTTCTGGAGCTGTCGGTGTGACAGGCATGCACAGCAGACACATGGCTGCCCCCGGCTTCCCATGTCCTGCAACAAGGAGCGAGCCAGGTAAGCTGTGCTTCGTTGTTAGCTCTAGTTCATGAATTTGGTGGCAGCTGGAGGCTTCACAGTTGTACATGTCTTGAAATGACTTTTTTTGTCTTTTGCCATGTGCACATTGCGTTGTTGCCAGGCAGTAAATTAGCTCAAAGTCATTTTCAGGGGTTTGAAAGCTTGCCAAAGAGGATCTCCTGGTTTCTTTGGCTTGAAGGTAAAGGAATGGTCAGCATGTGAGGTCAGGAGAGGACTTGTGTAATGCTGCAGGGACACTGACATCCATCGGGGCTGTTATCCTGACATTGCGTTACCTTTGGTGCAACCGTTCTGATCT
Organism: Pavo muticus; assembly: GCA_016647715.1. Classification (NCBI taxonomy): domain Eukaryota; kingdom Metazoa; phylum Chordata; class Aves; order Galliformes; family Phasianidae; genus Pavo; species Pavo muticus. The sequence goes on from JACDJE010001046.1 coordinate 8,519, forward strand.
CGTTCCACCTGCAGCTGAGCTTGCCACCCTCCATTTGGAGGAGGTGGTGATTTGCGGAATCAAACTCTATAACCCAAAGTTAGGTTATAAAGCAGGTACGTTTATTCAACGAGACGTGTATCGTTGGGTACATGGGGGATAATTCCTCCTAACACGCACACCGTAAGGCAAAAGCTTGGTACAGATATAGGCCGAACTAATACACAATCAGTGATTTTCCTGGAATTCACGTACATATTCATTACATTTCTGAGAACTCATCAGCATATGGTCCCGCCATGAGCAGTGGGGGTCTCCTTCTGATAGTCATGGGATGAAGGCCCATTGTCTTCAACAGAAGTAATCCGATCCTGACCCATTCCTTGTGTAATGTTTCTTATCTGGCCTCACATCCTGCTTACCTGCATTCCTATACAATAGTTAATCCTTAGTTTGTCCTCTCCTAACTCAATATCCCCCCTTTTTCTTGAACCTAGCAAATTCTTTTGCTAGATTACTCTATTTGGGAAAAGGGAAGTTTTGAAATAACTCCCACTTTCTACTTTCTGCCTTAGCTTGTGCTTTTTCCATTCCTCATAACTATCCCCAGAAGTTTTGCATATCCACAATACACATCTCATCGCAATACACATTAAAATGAGCAAGATGATTATAATAATACAAGCCACAAAGAGTTGCTTTAGCCACGCAAAATTAGGTAACCAGCTGGTAAGTTTTTCCCACAATTCTGTGAATCCGAATGAGGTATCATCCATCGTTACCTGATGGAGTAATTTAGTGTGCTCCCATATTGCCTGTAGATCAGTCTCTATCCTTTGAGTCTTGTCTACATAAGCACAACAACTCTGATTAATTATCACACAACCCCCTCCCTCTTTGGCTGTTAGGAGATCCAATGCCATTCTATTTTGTAATACAACCTTACTAAGCATTGAAATCTCAACTTGTAATGCTTTGATTGCATCAGCGGTAGCGTTCTCTATTATCTCTAGAGTGGCCGAAATATTAACGATTGCTTTCTCCAGCTCACTTACTCCAAGAGATGGGATGAGCCATCTCACAAAGCTGTGGAAACCGGTGGGTTTTTCCACCAAAGGATTTAGTACTCTTCTCACCCATCTCCAGGGTGTTCTCAAGAGTCCCCGTGGTATTTCCTCATGCACCATGGTCTGAGGTACCAAGTATCCTGCAGTGCATGTTCCCATCCAATTTGGAGGCAGTGCCTTTCGTGCCTGTCCATCCCCACATAACCACCAGTATCCATAAGGTAATATGCATGGATTAGACCTACCCTCTTGTTGGGTAAAAGATGTTCCCATTCCCACAATCCCAAGTACATTCTTATCTATAGGCCATGATGAATTTTTGCTTGTTCTAGGATCGCACCCTATGCCCTGTTTCCACCTTGTAGTTTCATTGAGTCCTGATACTGTCCCCGAATTCCCATATTCCCAACTACATCCTATACCTGTTAAATTTCGCCACCCGACTTTCACACTAATTTTGCTATCATTTTCCCTATCCACAAAGATAGACTTAGAAGAATTAATAATCAACAGATTGAACTTGGGGCCCTTTTGTAATTTATCCTCTATTCCATACTTACATTCCCCATGTTCCACCCAATTTGGAATTGTCCAGTTAAGCACTACTACCCCATAGACTGGCACCCCCCCCCTCTGGGGAGGGCTGTACATATCCAACAATTTGTTAGGTTAAAGTTTTGGGCCACTGCCCGAGTAACATTTAGGTAGCTATTACCTTCCCAGGCTAAAGCAAATCTTATAAGGTTAATTACAACGCATAGTTTATACACTTTTCTTAATTGTTAGTCGGAGGGGTCCTTTCTCCCTCACAGTCCACTGTGGTCGGACAGTTTTCTTCAGGCGGGTGTAGTGTATCCACGGTATCAGTCCTTCCACCTTGGTTCCAGAGGAGAATCTGAGAGGGATTTAACATACACATAATCTCCAGGCAATATACTGTGCACTGGTCTGTACAGGCCCCACGCTCTGGTGCCAAATACCATTTTTTCCATTTTCCTTAGTTGCTTTGTTAAGCTGGTCACATATTTACTCAGTATTCCATCCCCCATCTGCATAGAATTTCCCTTCTATATGGTATAAGGCTGTCCATAAAGAATCTCATATGGACTTAACCCTTCCTTGGTTCGAGGTTTAGTCCGAATTCCTAGAAGTGCCGGGGCAGTGCCTGTGGCCATGGAATCCCAGCCTCTTGGCCGAGTTTTACTATTTGTAACTTGATCAGATGGTTCATCTTTTCCACCTGGCCTCTTGACTGCGGCCTATAAGGTGTGTGCAATTGCCAATCGATTCCCAATAATGTACTAATCTGCCGGACCACCTTAGCAATAAAATGTGGGCCTCGATCTGATGAGATCGCTCCCAGCGCCCCAAACCTCGGAATTATTCCTTGTAACAAAACCTTTGTTACTTCCCTAGCCTTGTTAGTTCGGCCAGGGTATGCCTCAGGCCATCCTGAAAAGGTATCCGTTAGGACCAACATATATCTACACCCCCCTTTTCTTGGGAGTTCCAAAAAATCTGCCTGCCATTGTTGTCCTAGATAGTTTCCATTTCCTATTTGCCCTAACTGAACCTTGTGACCTGTTCTAGAATTATTCTGTGAACAAACCTTACATTGCTGTGTTACCTGTTCAATGGTGGTGTATAACTTCCGAGCCACAATCTGTTGGCTCAGGTGTTTATGCAGAGCCTCAGTTCCCCTGTGAGTTTTCCTATGCTCAGCCATGATTATGGCCCATAATAGGGAGGTGGGAACTATTATTTTGTTTGGAACCCTAATCCACCCTCCTTTTCCCACCTGCCCCCTTAAGTCCTTTATCAATTTTCAGTCTTCACTTAAATATCTTAGTTTTACCTTCAATTTGAATTTTACCATCTGGAACCAAAGCATGCACTTCTATGTCCTCCATTTCTGCTCCATTTTGCTTCTCAGTCAGCAAATACATTGCCCACTTCTTCGGCTGTTTCTCCCTTCTGGTGGGCTTTACAATACATGATAGCCACGTTCTCAGGTCATACCAGACAGAACCTCTCGACACAATCACGAGACGTCTAGCTTGTACACTTGGCATGAGTGTGAGCAGATGCTATAAAGGTCAAACTGATCAGTGGCAAACCCGTGGTGGTTGTCTGGAGTGAGTGGGTTGCCAAATGGTGGAAGAGGAGCAGGCGGCAGATTGCCAAATGGTAGAAGACCCCGTATGGAACCCGCTTTACATTGTCCTAGCTGGGAACAGATGGGAGAGACGACCTGCACAGAAGGAGGTGAGCCAACATCGAGCTGCATCTCACGCAGGAATGGTTCCATGGCAAGCTGGGAGCAGGGCGCGGTGGGCAGCACATCACTGAGTGGCTGCTGATGGAATACTGCACCAAGATGGGGGCCCCCGATGGCTCCTTCCTCGTTGTTCCCTAGGGTTCAGGATCCAGTAGCGATTTCATAACCCAAATAGGTTACTGGTCACCATGCCTCCTCGGCTTTTTCTGTGGAGAAACTCGACAGCCATCAAGTCTGAGAAAGTTTATTAAATTAATAGTCCTTTCTATGCATGCCTCCTCTGTTTCGATCAGGTCACCTGTGTACTGTAACAGGGTTCCTTGTCCTGGAAGCCATACCCATTGCTCCAGGTCCTTGGCAAGTTGGTTCCCAGAAAGAGTGGGACTATTTTTGAACCCTTGGGGAGGCCCTGTCCATGTAAGTTATGTTCTTCTTCCTGACTCAGGATTCTCCCAGTCAAAGGCAAACATTAGCTGGTTTTCTGGACTCAACGGTAGAAAAAGGAGGCATCTTTTAGGTCCAGAACGGTAAAGCATGGCAATTCCCCTGATAATTTCGTCTTCAGTATTCTATTGATAGCCCTTAAATCCTGTACTATCCGGTGGTTCCTGTACAGATTTCTAATCAGGAGGATGGGTGCATTGTATTTTGACTCACACTCCATTAACAACCTGAGTTTCTGAAAACGGTCAATTATTGGCTGGATTCCTTTCCTGTCTTTGAATTTGACGGAGTACTGATTAATCCAAACCGGCTGAGCTCCCTGCTTCATTCTGAATGCCACTGGTATTGCATTCTTAGCTCTTCCTGGGGTTTCTACCACCCACATCCCAGGATAAACCTGATCACTTACTTCATCTGAAATCCCAGTCTCAGCAGGGGTAGTGATCAGTGCTAAACTAAGCAGCTCTATTAACCGTCCTTCTTTTACCCTAGACTCCAATTTTCCTTCAAACTTTCTTTCAACTTCCAGTTGCTCTAGTAAATCTTGCCCTAGCAAAGGCTTTGGTGAATTTGGCACGTACAAGAATTTGCATATTCCTACCTGTTTACCTATACTAAATTGTAAAGGCTTAAGAAAGTAAGCCTTTTTACTTTTGGCCAGTGGTTTCCCTTACGGTTACAAATTCATCATTTACTGGAGTTAGAGAAGTATTCAACACTGAATAAGTTGCTCCAGCATTTACTACAAATTCCACACTTAGCTGCATTTCCTTCCTTAGCTTGATTTTCTTCACCCTTGACTGTTATTGCGTCTGTTACCAAATCTAGTGCAGCTTTCTGCACTAACTGCTTTTCTGTTCAATGGGGGCGGAATCCTTCTGGGCCCTTCCAGCCCCCCCTTTTGCCTCTTTCTGAGAGGACTTCTGGGTCCTACAGCCCTACTCTAGCACTGCAAAAGTAACAGCTGCTGCTATTTTATATCACTCACTTCTCTTTGGTCCTGACATCCCTGCTACACCCTGCTGATCTTTGCCTTTCTCAGCCTATGTCTCTCCCAAACTTTTTCATTTTCCAAGCTCTCATAATGTTAGTAGTTTATGTAATGATATTTCAGTTTCACCTCCTCCTCTCCAGAGGCTTCCAGCGCTAACACTGGGATTTCAGATTTCCTAGATCTCTTGCAGATGAGGGCTATTCACACTTCCAGTGCCCTATCCTCTCTGTCTCTCCCCCCTTACAAGTAACACTGTTTACAGCAGCAGTCTCTGGCCCCAGCTCTCTTTCACTCCGAGAGTTCTGCTAGCAGGGGAAACAGTGCGGGGGGGGGGAGGGTTGCTGTCATGCCAGAGCAGGTAAACTCACTTTCTCTTTAACCCTTTTTCCCCTATTCCACTATTTGTACCCCCAATTACACTTCCATATACCATTAACAATTACACTTTCTTATACCGTCAAAACAGTTTGTCCCATTCCCTTCAAAACCCACAATTCAAACAATACAATTCTTCAGTTTCCATAAAACACCCTTAATACCATATAAACTTCCCTAAAATAACCCCCAGTGTTCCGTACACCAATTGTAGTGACACTCAGGACACTGAGTGGCACCACCAACCCCGATACATTTCTTCACATGCTAGACAACATATAATATAAATGGGGCAACACTCGTTTTCCAGGTGGAACGCACACCTTTTCTCAGGCCCCTCTTCCCAATTTATAAAGTATAAATTCCCATCACTGTCCCAATCTATAAACTTCATACAAACAGAAAAACACGTATGGGCAGACAGATGACACAAAGAACAACTTTCGCTTCATCCGTCTCCGGCCGTTTCCCTCGCGGGAGAACGAAACCGCGGATTGGGACTCCGCTCTCGCTCCGTAGCTTGGCTACGTCTCACTCACACCACATTCACACAACGCCGGCTTAGTCAAAATATAAGTTCGAAATTTCTTAGTTCGTAGTTCTAATTTCCTCAGAGGATATCCCAAATATTCTGATGGTATTCATTCAGATACACGGTACCGAACATTTACAACAGATGGTAATAGCAATTATACAACCTATAACTCCTGTTATCACAACCAGGAGAACCCAGATAACCATTTGACAGGATACCCACTATATCCTGCCCCCTTACCCTGCGTACGACTTACAAGGTCCGTTTGTGGGTGCTCCCCCAAGGAGCTGCTCGCCAGAGCCTGCCCACCCCAGCCGGCAACCTACCAAACCTGTGAGCTCACTGACCCAGGGGCAGCACAAAGGCTATCCACCCTGCGTAGGATGTCTCTGTATGACTTACGGGTTCCCCTCCTTCCCTAAACGTACCTGGTCCGCTGATAGATGGTCCTTGTCTGCTTCCGCAGTGATCGGATGAGGAAGGGGAGTCCTTCTGAGCAAACTCGGGGCGTGTCAAAGGCATCCCCCCTCTCAACCGGTCCTGCAGCCGAGCAGAGATGGTCCCACCTGGGGTGCCAAACTGATTTGCGGAATCAAACTCTATAACCCAAAGTTAGGTTATAAAGCAGGTACGTTTCTTCAATGAGACGCGTATCATTGGGTGCGCGGGGGATAATTCCTCTTAACACACACACACTGTAAGGCAAAAGCTTGGTACAGATATAGGCCGAACTAATACACAATCAGTGATTTTCCCGGAATTCGCGTACATATTCATTACATTTCCAAGAACTCATCAGCATATGGTCCCGCCATGAGCAGTGGGGGTCTCCTTCTGATAGTCATGGGATGAAGGCCCATTGTCTTCAACAGAAGTAATCCGATCCTGACCCATTCCTTGTGTAATGTTTCTTATCTGGCCTCACATCCTGCTTACCTGCATTCCTATACAATAGTTAATCCTTAGTTTGTCCTCTCCTAACTCAGTGGCATGTGTGGGAGTGTGCACATGATTCATGGAGCAGCTCACACCTAAACAGGTGCTCCAGCACCGTGGATTTCCCAATCCCAGGTTTGCACCCTGCCCCATCCCACATCCCTGTTCTGTCTGTCTCTGTGCTGCCATGCTCCAGGCAGCGGTTCCCTCTGCGGATGCTCTGAACATGGAAACAGTGCTCAGGTGGCGGCGAGGATGCAGGAGGTGCCATGCCCCACTTCTGCAGCACAGCATCGCTTGCTGCTTTGCTTGTGGGGATGGTAATGCCCCTTCCCATGCATCCGCAGGTTTTCTCAGCTGCTCCCCTGCAGCCGCTTTGTTCTTCCCTCTCCACCTTGCTGCTGTGACACAGGGCTGGGGCTGGAATGCGGAGCTGCCTCCATCCGACTGCCTCCACTCACAGGGATGGGGCTCACCCTGCGCCCAGCCAAGATCTGGGGATGTTGCTTTGCGGGATATCATCTGTCCATACAGAGCTTTGGGAAGGGTGGAAGCTTGCACCATTACAGCAGCAGTGTTGTGGCTGGCCAAGGAAAACCCTTTAATTGAGCCCTAAATCCTGCAGCACACCAATAGTGCAGGGCTTTATTAAAACCCCGGAGTGCTGGCTGCCCTCCCTGAGCTTTGAATATCAGTTGGGCACACAGCATTGTTCCAGGAATCAACCTAAAGAAGGACATATGAGTGGCTATTTTTTTTTTTTATGTGCATTACATGGAGTGAAAGATTTATTTATCAAGTGGTAACAGCCACATCAAACTGAGGCTTCTTTCCCATTTCTGTGCTTTTTTTGCTGTTATTATTTTGTTTACAGAGATGAGGTTTATGCAGTCAGATGGGCTTTTGCTTATTATTCCTCCAGAAACATTTCAACCCTGGGATTGATTTCAGTCAAATTGGACAGAGGAGCACAGGTCTTGCAGATCAGATGCTTTAAGGAAATGGGTAGAAAAGGGAAATCTCAATTTCTTCCTGCCCACAGGGAGAGACTGCAGCAGTTATGAGCTCAGACGTTGGCTAGGTGCAGGTGAGTTACCTTGCTGACACCTAGTGGGATTTGGGGTTTGCAGTGGGGCCAGCTCTATGCCTCACAAAATGTTCTTTAAGNCCTTGGCTTTCCTAATCCTATCTCTACACACACGGACAACAGCCCTGTATTCCTCCCAGGATACACAACCCTGCTTCCACTTTCTGTACATTTCCCTCTTTTCCCTCAGTTTAAGCTGCAGGTCCTTGCACAGCCATGACGGTTGCCTGCCTCCCCTGCTCGACTTCTTCTGCTGGGGGATGGAGAGCCGTTGCGCTCTTAAGAAGGGTGTCCTTAAAGAGCTGCCAGCTCTGTTCTGTACCCATGCCCTTAAGGATAGTTTCCCAGGGGATCCCATCCAGCAATTCCTTAAGCAGCCGGAAGCACAGGGTCCTAGCTCTGCTTTTTGCCAGGCCCGCATTCTTCAAGATCACAAACTCCAAGGCATGGTCACTACAGCCCAGGCTGCCTCCAATCTTAATCTCTCTAATGCTCTCCTCTGCATTAGTGAGCACCAGGTCCAGTAAGGCTTCACCTCGGGTTGGTCCATCTATTACCTGGACCAGGAAGTTGTCCTTGACAGACTCCAGGAATCTCCTGGATTGTCTGCCACCTGCCATGCCAGTATTCCAGCAGATATCCGGGTGGTTGAAATCCCCCATCAGGACAAGAGCCTGCAAGCGCAACACCTCCTGCAGCTGAAGCAAGAAGGCCTCATCAACAGGCTCCTCCTGATCAGGTGGCCTGTAGCAGACCCCAACCACTAGATGCCCTTTACTGGACTGATCCTTGATTTTTACCCACAAGCTCTCGACCTGATCGTGGCTGTTCCTCAGACACAGCTCTTCACAATCTATCCACTTCCTAACATAGAGGGCAACTTCGCCACCCCTCCTACCCTGTCTATCCCTTCTGAAAAGCCTGTAGTCCTCAATCAGGGTATTCCAATCATGGGATTCATCCCACCATGTTTCCGTGATGGCAATTATATCATACTTTCCCAATTGCACCACGGTTTCTAGCTCCTCCTGTTTATTTCCCATGCTGCACGCATTGGTATAGAGGCACTTCAGCTTAGCTATTGGCCTCGCTGCCTTCTCAGAGGAGCCCTCCCTAATACCTCCAGGACAAGTCTGGGTTTTTCCCTTACTGCCTCCCAAGGTGACAGCGTTCCCACACACTTCTCTGTCACCCAGTACACCCCCTTCCCCCATCATATCAAGTTTAAAGCCCTGCTAACCAGCCCAGCCAGCTTGCTCCCGAGAATATTTGTGGCCCTTGTAGTCAGTCGGCTCCCGTCCACTGTCAGCATTCCCCCTTTCTCAAGGCTGCGTCCCAAGCCATAGTACCCAAAGCCCTGAGTGCGACACCATTCGCAAAGCCATTCATTCAGTGTCCCCCCTCCTCCTTTCGTGCGGATCCCAGTCACCAACTGAGAGGACAGAGGAGAACACAACTTGCACCCCTGATCCCTTCAGCAGTCTTCCCAGAGCCCTGAAGTCCCTTTTGATCACCTGAGAACTTCTTTTGCCTACCTCTTCATTTCCAATGTGGAAAACTAGTAATGGATAATAATCAGAGGGCTTAATCAGGCAAGCGATGTTCCTAGCAACATTTCTCACCAGGGCTCCAGGCAGGCAACACACCTTCCTGTGGGATGGGCAGTGACAGGGCCAGGCATTCTCTGCAGCCTGAGACCTGAACTGCGGCATGGACATTCATGCTTTCAGTCTGAGTCTCCACGTCCCTTTTAGCAGGAGCTCGCCGCCGTGTGGTGACCATGGTTGCACCTTGGTGTGTCCAGAGAGCAACGACCTGTTAAGTGACCTGTTAAGTGCTAAGTGTTAAGCCTCGTCCTATATGGCAAAGTGCCGTGCCCTGCCCTGCCTGATCCGCTCGGGGTTTGCCCTGAAAATCCAGCCGCAGTTCACTTTCACCTGGAGGGGTGTTCAGTATACCTAGAACCGTTTGCCCCAGGGGTGGAAACAGAGCCCAACTATTTGCCATAGGTTAAGCCAAACTGCATTGGAACAAGGTGGCGCTCCCGAGCACTTGCAGTATATTGATGATATTGTTGTGCGGGACAATAGAGCAGAGGAAGTTTTCAAGAAAGGAGAAAGGATAACCCAAATCCTTTGGCAAGCTGGTTTTGCTATTAAGCGAAACAAAGTGAAAGGACCTGCACAGGAAATTCAGTTCCTTGGTATAAAGTGGCAAAACGGACATCGTCACATCCCAGCAGATGTGATCAACAAAATTACTATGTCTCCACCCACTAGCAAGAAAGAGAAACAAATTTTTCTGGGTGTAGTGTGCTTTTGGAGAATGCATGTTCCAAACTATAGCCTCATTGTAAGCACCCTTTATCAGGTGACACGGAAGAAGTATAATTTTGTGTGGGGCCCTGAGCAGCAGCAGGCTTTTGAGCAGATTAAACAGGAGATAGCCCGTGCCATGGCCCTGGGGCCAGTACGGACGAAGCAGGATGCAAAGAACATCCTCTACACTGCTGCTGGAGTGTCGACGGTTTACGGGCTGGTTCGGCCCGGTTCCGTGACTAGCGGGGCGGAGAGATTTCACAAAATCCGTGCCTCCGGAAAAGGGAAACAGGGGACCCCAAAATAATTAAAAACAGTGGCACGATCTGAGGAGAAACAAACTAATTTACTAAATATAGTATCGGAATACAAGATAACACACTATAATACAATATAATTAGAATTGAAGCTAATAAATCAAATGCAATGAGAGAGAGAGAGATTGTCCGAAAAGCTGGGTAGGCCTCACCATAACGCTAAGGCGAGATGCGCAGTCCAGTCGAGCAGGGAGTGAGTCTGACGAAGAAAGAGCCCAGTCAGATGACCTACCAAGACCTTATATCTGTTCCCCCGAGCAGAAAAAATAACAGCGCAGAGAACAGGCTTCTGGGGAACATAGTTCTTCTCTTCTGGGACAGGTACCCGGAACACTTTAACTCCCAGTGCACGACATGATGTTATGATGTGGAATACCAATAACCAAAAATCATAAAACCATGACATGGAGAGAAAGGTCCCACTTGGAGTTTGTGGCAAAGAGCCTCAGGAGAGACCTGAGGCCGACCCCTTGGATTCTGGAGTTGAGCGTACAGGGAGTCCTAAGAGTGCTACACTCCAACTGAAAAGGAGATCTTAGCCGCATATGAGGGGGTTCGGTCTGCTTCCGAAGTAATTGGAATTGAAACAGCTCCTTCTAGCACCTCAACTGCCAGTGCTAAAGTGGATGTTCAAAGGGAAAGTTCCCTCTGCCCATCATGCCACTGATGACACTTGGAGTAAGTGGATTGCACTGATTACACAAGGAGCTCGGATGGGGAACTGCAGTCATCCAGGAATCCTAGAAGTGATCATGGACTGGCCTGAAGGCAAAAAGTTTGGAACATCACCAGGAGAAGAGGTATCGCGTGCTAAAGAAGCCCCACCATACAATGAATTACCAGAAAATGAAAAGAAATTTGCCCTGTTCACTGATGGATCATGTCGTATTGCGGGGAAGCATCGCAGATGGAAAGCTGCTGTGTGGAGCCCCACAAGACGAGTTGCAGAGGCCACTGAAGGGAAAGGAGAATCAAGCCAATTTGCAGAGGTAAAGGCTGTCCAGCTGGCCTTAGATGTTGCTGAATGGGAGAGGTGGCCAATGCTTTATTTTTATACTGAGTCATGGATGGTGGCAAACACTTTATGGGGGTGGTTACAGCAGTGGGAACAAAACAACTGACAAAGAAGGGGTAAACCTATTTGGGCAGCTGAACTGTGGAAAGACATTACTGCTTGAATAAAGAATATAGTTGTAAAGGTGCGTCACGTAGATGCTCATGTGCCCAAGAGTCGGGCTACTGAAGAACAACAAAATAACCAACAGGTAGATCAAGCTGCCATAACTGAGGTGGCTCAAATAGACTTGGAATGGCAACACAGGGGTGAATTATTTTTAGCTTGGTTTGCCCGTGAGACCGCGGGCCATCAAGGAAGAGATGCAACAAATAAGTGGGCTAGAGACCGAGGGGTGGACTTGACTATGGACGCTATTGCACAAGTTATTCATGACTGTGAAACATGCGCCACAATTAAAAAATCCAAAAGGATGAAACCTCTCTGGGGGGGGGAAGGGCGACAGCAAAAGTATAAATATGAGGAGGCGTGGCAGGTTGATTACACCACCTTGCCATGATCTCACGATGGTAAGCATTACGTGCTTAACATGGTGGATGCAACCACTGGGTAGCTTGAAAAATATGCAATACCCCATACTAGCGCCCAGAACAACATATTTGTTATAGAGAAAAAAGTTCTATGGCAACACGGCACACCAGAAAGAATTGATTCAGATAATGTAAATACTTGGACCAAATATCACAGCATTGAATGGATATATCATATCCAGCTTCTGGTAAAATCCCCCCCTTGGTGGGTTTATGTGAACTGTGGAATCATGGTCTGAACCTCTGATTGACCACCTGAGACAAGCACTGAGTCAGCTGTGGGAGCACAGGTGAAGGCAATTCACCTGTGTGACCAGAAAGGGTGGAGCCTGGCTCCACCTCTCCTAGACCCCATTTAAGGGCTGACTGCCACAGAAGAAGGATCTCTTCCTGGAGATTACTCCTTGTAGAGTTTTTGTGAGCGTACAACACTGATGAGCACTTCTCATTTATATCTTATTATCGTTTCTGTATGGGAACTGTTGAATCATGGCCTGAACCTCTGATTGACCACCTGAGGCAAGCACTGAGTCAGCCATGGGAGCACAGGTGAAAGCAATTCACCTGTGTGCCTGGAAGGGGTGGAGCCAGGCTCCACCTCTCCTAGACCCCATTTAAGGGCTGACTGCCACTGAGGAAGGATCTCTTCCTGGAGATCGCTCCTTCTGGAGTCTTGTGAGCCTACANGGGCAGAATGATTTTCCTTATGCACGCCTCTGTTTAGGGCTCTGGGGGAGGAAGTGACTCAACCGTTCCTCTGTTGTCTCTGCACAGTCATCTCTGCCAGCTCAGCACTTCTCCCTGCCGTAGGAGCAATTCATTCAGCAGCAGCCTGTTTGCTTCCTCACTCCATGTTTGAGTGAGAAAAGGTGCATTTTGGGGGCGGACAATGTGCTGGGCTTATCCTCACAGCATACTGCTCTAGGAGGACATGCTGCCAGCCTGGGGACCTGGAAGCCCTGACAGCAACAGAGAGGCAGTCCCAATGAACAAGCTCGTTTTGGGTCATTTTGAGAGAACTGATGGCACACCATGTGCTGCATTAAAAGAAAAAAAGTGCATTCATTTCAAGTTAATTGTTCTTCTGTGCTGGAAGCCAGCACAGCTGGCTAGAACGTCACTTTGCTTCTTTTAAAGGCAGCTCTGGGGGAACCTACAAACCCAACCTACCCAAAGCCCTTCCTCTCCCCACCAAACCCAAACGCTCAAACCCAGAAAGCATTTTTTACCTGCTTAGGAAATTCTGGCACATGCCACATATCTGTTTGTTTATAAGGTTGGATAGAGACTATCTTTGTCGTCAGCAGAGATAATAATTGATATGGGATGGGATCCTTGCTGGATGGTGTCACCTCTGTAACAGCAGTGCCATGCCCTTGCTGTCCTTTGCCAATCAGTGGTTAGCTCTCTGTGGTGATTCCCAGCTCCTGGGTTGTTTCTGGCTTGCGTGTCAGTGCTGGATTTGAGAGAGTGGTGAATTCTAGGCTTTCACGGGTTTTTAGTAGAGTCCTCATACTGAGTAGCTACTGTAGGTGGCAAAGGTATCTCTGAGTGCCCCAAAACAGGTCCTTGGTGACCCCAAGATCTTGTAGTAAGGAGCAAAGAGCTGAGGACCCAGAAGTTACATCTCATCTTTATTGGGATCTCTGTTGAAGCAGACCCATCCAGTTCTGTGAGATGTTTCAGGATACGGTGTGGTAGCCTTGCAGGAGGCAGGTTTCCCTTGTCCCTTACATGGTTGTCCTCTCATGGAGCTGTGTGCCATGGGGTGTTCATGGGAGCGGCTCTCTGCTGGCAGTGCCAGCCATAATACACAAATTTTATGGGAGCCAAGTTTTATAGGAGGTACTTCCAGGTAACTAGCAATACTCTCAGGTAACAGCAATAGGACGAGAGGTGATGGCCTCAAGTTGCACCAGGAGAGGTTCTGGTTGGATATTAGGAAAAAATGTCTCTCTAAAAGAGTGGTGATGCATTGTCACAGGCTGCCCAGGGATGTGGTAGAGTCCCCATCCCTGGAGGTGTTCAAGAACCATGGAGATGTGGCACTAGGGGGCATGGTCAGTGGGCATGGTGGGAGTGGGTTGGGGTTGAGCTTGGGGACTTTGGAGATCTTTTCCAACCTTAATGATTCCATGATTCTATGATTCCAACTTGGTGATAAGGTGATGTCTGATAATGAGGAGGAGCTGTGGAAATGGTGATGGCTGCTGATGATTGAGGAGCTGTGTGCATCTATTTGCAGGGAGATCACAGGGAGATGGCAGGCTGTGCTGAGGAGCTGAAGCTGCCTGTCACCCAGACATGTTTCAGGAAGCCAGCTGGGGTTTGGCTTACTTGTGTTCAACATGGATCATCTTTTTTTTTTTCTCCTTAGAATTCCAACCAAATCACGTACCTGTCCAAGGCCATTAGTTACCTGGCATATTGTTGTTCGGAAGCATAACTGTTTCGACATTTGGTGACTCGCTGCTTTGCTACTCTTGGGTTCCACATCACCCAATGACACCGATGACAAGACAGCCGTGTCCTGACAGTGCTTACAGTAACTCAGGCCATGTCAGCTCTCTCCCGAGCATCTACATCTATTAATTAAAAAAAATTAGGAGGAATGTCAGCTTGGAAGTGATGCATTTGATTAGGCCATTATTTTAACAAAAAAAGAAGCGAACTCTGATTCCAAGTATGTGAGAAACAGTCACTGCTGTGTTGTGATGTACTGGAGAGAGATTGGGACACACGACAACATGAGATGCAATGCATGGGCTTTGTAGAAAAGGTTTGGAAGATCATTTTTAGGCCCCAAAATCTTACAGCCTTTGTTCTTTGACAGAGTAAGGGGAGAAGGGGGAAATTTGGAAAAAAATCCAGATTTGAGGTTGATTACTATTAATAATTTAACAGGCTGCCGAGGGAAGTGGTGGAGTCCTCGTCCCTGGAGGTTTTCAAGAAAAGGGTAGATGTGGCACTGAGGGACATGGCTAGTGGGCATGATGGGGATGGGTCGATGGTTGGATTTGGGGATCTTAGTGGTCTTTTCCAACCTTAATAATTCTATGATTCTATGAATTATCATACAGGAGTGTATCTGGATTGAGAATCCTTGGTGGCAGGCACTACGTCAGCACAAGTCCAAGGGATTGCCACTCCCAAAACAGCTCACGAGAACATGCATCTACTCAGTTTGCAAAGGCATCAGCCACTTTGTTGCTCTCATGTGGGTTTGGGGTTTTGTTTCCAAACCTCTTGTTTGTACGAGGGTGAGGTAAGATGGGAAACCTGTTCCAGGCACGAAGGTTTCCTTACCCGTGACACCACGAAGCAGGAGGCTGGAGCCATTGAGAGCTTGTGGAGATCCTGGAGATCTCCAGAACATTCATCTGCCCAAAGCAGGGGTAGTGCTAAGTTGGGATATTAACCCTTGTGCTTGTTTGCTGACTTCAGATAAACTCAATCCCTTTCAATCCACTATCTCTCCTGTTGCTAAAGAGCAGAACGCTGATGGGACATAGGGACCTCTCCATGCTGGTGTAGCTCTTGAGGACCAGGACACCAGTCCTGGCTTTCTCCTTCCCCTTCTTTAGTACTTTCCGTTTAATAACTGGTGCTTTCCATTTGGTAATTGACACTAATTAGCTAAGGGGTGAGAGACATGCCCTCTGCTGGGGTTCCATGCTCTCTGGGGCTCCTCTTCTATATTTTTCTCCTTAAGATGCCATGTGATTTTGCTCAGGAGCTAATGCGTGATGTTGATCTCCATAACAAGCCTTTTTGACAGTATGGGCACATTTGGGAATAATTCCTCGAGCAGACAAAATCCTTAGGCCAGAACTGCTTGTTCTCAGCAGTTTCCAAATGAAGATGCAATTGCTGGGCAGTGACAGATGAGAAATAGTTCGGGAGCTGCAAAATGCACAAGCTGGGAACAGATTTCTCTCCTTCCCATCTGGATGGCATGTGACTCACTCAGATTTTGCTGGGTAATTTTATACCCGTCTCCAACCAGACTGTAAATACCCAGAGCAAGGGAGGGTGAGGGATGAAATCTGTCCAGAATGTGGGTTGAGCAGTGGTGGTCCTCTCCCGGGAGCGAAAGGGGTTTGGATTTTGGTATGTGCATCCAGTTGTATTTGCACAGCCTTATCCTTCTTAGCTCTGTGTTTTCATTGAACCAGTAAGAACATGTCTAAAATCTGCATGCAGAGCACTCTGTGACCTTGGTTGCTGTTGCTCTCTGGAGGTTTGGCCGGGCAATCAGCAGGCCCCCTCGCAGATGCACGCTTTGCTGCTTTACAGGATTTTTCCCTTTTTTTTTTTTCCTAATCCATTTTTAACAAGTTTTAAAAATAGATTCTGGTGTGATCACTGTTTCATCACCACACCCAAATCTCCTCACCAGACTGCTTGCAGTCACACTGCTGACTCAGCATCTGGCTTACTGCCAGAGTCCTAGAGAAACTTTTCAATAGAACCATAGCATAACAGCATGGTTGGGTTGGAAGGGAACTCACAGTGCCTCAGCCCCACCCCTGCTGTGAGCTGGCTGCCCCTCACCAACTCAGACTGCCAAGGGCCCTCTCTGTGGCTTTGGGCATCTCCAGGGATGAGGCACCCACACTTTTCTGGGCAGCCTGTTCATATTTCTATATTGAGGAGGACAGACAAAAAGTTTGACATGTGTAAGAGTATAACAGAGATGAGCCTTTTGAGTGCTGGAGCATAGAATCATAAAATCATAGAATGGCTTGGGTTGGAAGGGACCCCAAGGATCAGCGAGTTCCAACCCCCCTGCCACAGGCAGGGCCACCAACCTCCAGATCTGGTACTAGACCAGGTTGCCCAGGGTCCTATCCAACCTGGTCTTGAACACCTCCAGGGATGGGGCATCCACAACCTCTCTGGGCAGCCTGTTCCAGCACCTCACCACTCTCTCTGTAAATGAGACCTCTGCAATGAGGTCTCCTCACAGCCTTCTCTTCTCCAGGCTGAACAAGCCCTGCTCCCTCAGCCTGTCTTCATAGGGGAGGTGCTCCAGACCTCTGATCATCTTCGTGGCCCTCCTCTGGACCCTCTCCAACAGCACCACATCTTTCCTGTATTGGGGGCCCCAGACCTGGATGCAGTACTCCAGATGGGGCCTAATGAGGGCAGAGTAGAGAGGGACAATCACCTCCCTGTCCCTGCTGGCCACCCCTCTTCGAATGGAGCCCTGGATACCACTGGCCTTCTGAGCTACAAAAGCACACTGCTGACTCGTTCAGTTTTTCATCCACCAGGACCCCTAAGTCCTTCTCCATAGGGCTGCTCTTAAGGAGATCTTCCCCCAGTTTGTATAAACACCTGGGATTGCCCCGACCCAAGTGCAGCACCATGCACTTGGCCTTATTGAACCTCATTAGGTTTTCATGGGCCCACTTCTCCAGCCTGTCCAGGTCCCTCTTGATGGCTTCCCTTCCCTCCAATGTATTGACTACACCGCTCAGCTTGGTGTCATCAGCAAACTTGCTGAGGGTGCACTCGATGCCATCATCTATGTCACTGATGAAGATGTTGAAGAGCACCGGACCCAAGACCGACCCCTGAGGGACACCGCTTGTGACTGGCCTCCACCCTGACATAGAACCACTGATCACAACCCTTTGGCTGCGTCCAGCCAACCAATTCCTAATCCATCGAACAGTCCATCCTTCAAATCCATGCCTCTCCAATTTAGAGAGAAGGATGTGGTGAGGGACCATGTCAAAGGCTTTGCAGAGGTCCAGGTAGATGACATCCATCGCCCTTCCCCCATCCACCGAAGCCGTCACTCCATCATAGAAGGCCACCAGATTGGTCAGGCAAGATCTGCCCTTGGTGAAGCCATGCTGGCTGTCTCGAATCACCTCTTTGTCTCATNTGATAGCCCTTAAATCCCGTACTATCCGGTGGTTCCTGTACAGGAACCCATCAGGAGGATGGGTGTGTTGTATTTTGACTCACACTCCACTAACAACCTGAGTTTCTGAAAACGGTCAATTATTGGCTGGATTCCTTTCCTGTCTTTGAATTTGAGGGAGTACTGATTAATCCGAACCGGCTGAGCTCCCTGCTTCATTCTGAATGCCACTGGTATTGCATTCTTAGCTCTTCCTGGGGTTTCTACCACCCACATCCCAGGATAAACCTGATCACTTACTTCATCTGAAATCCCAGTCCCAGCAGGGGTAGTGATCAGTGCTAAACTAAGCACCTCTATTAATTGTTCTTCTTTTACCCTAGACTCCAATTTTCCTTTAAACTTTATTTCAACTTCCAGTTGTTCTAGTAAATCTTGCCCTAGCAAAGGCTTTGGTGAATTTGGCACGTACAAAAATTTGCGTATTCCAACCTGTTTACCTATACTAAATTGTAAAGGCTTAACAAAGTAAGCCTTTTTACTTTTGGCCAGTGGTTTCCCTTACGGTTACAAATTCATCATTTACTGGAGTTAAAGAAGTATTCAACACCGAATAAGTTGCTCCAGCGTTTACTACAAATTCCACACTTAGCTGCAATTCCTTCCTTTTAGCTTGATTTTCTTCACCCTTAACTGTTATTGCATGTTACCAAATCCAGTGCTGCTTTCTGCACTAACTGCTTTTCTGTTCAATGGGGGCGGAATCCTTCTGGGCCCTTCCAGTCCCCCCTTTTACCTCATTCTGAGAGGACTTCTGGGTCCTACAGCCCTACTCTAGCGCTGCAACAGTAACAGCTGCTGCTATTTTATATCACTCACTTCTCTTTGGTCCTGACATCCCTGTTACACCCTGCTCATCTTTGCCTTTCTCAGCCTATGTCTCTCCCAACCTTTTTCATTTTCCAAACTCTCATCATTACATAAACTACTAACATTATATTTCAGTTCCACCTCCTCCTCTCCAGAGGCTTCCAGCGCTAACACTGGGATTTCAGATTTCCTAGATCTCTTGCAGATGAGGGCTATTCACACTTCCAGTGCCCTATCCTCTCTATCTCCCCCCCTTACAAGTAACGCTGTTTACAGCAGCAGTCTCTGGCCCCGGCTCTCTTTCACTCCGAGAGTTCTGCTAGCAGGGGAAACAGTGCAGGGGGGGAGGGTTGCTGTCATGCCAGAGCAGATAAACTCACTTTCTCTTTAACCCTTTTTCCCCTATTCCACTATTTGTACCCCCAATTATACTTCCATATACCATTAACAATTACACTCTCTTATACCGTCAAAACAGTTTGTCCCATTCCCTTCAAAACCCACAATTCAAACAATACAATTCTTCAGTTTCCATAAAACACCCTTAATACCACATAAACTTCCCTAAAATAACCCCCAGTGTTCCGTACACCAATTGTAGTGACACTCAGGACACTGAGTGGCACCACCAACCCCGATACATTTCTTCACATGCTTAGACAACATATAATATAAATGGGGCAACACTCGTTTTCCTGGTGGAACGCACACCTTTTCTCAGGCCCCTCTTCCCAACTTATAAAGTATAAATTCCCATCACTGTCCCAATCTATAAACTTCATACAAACAGAAAAACACGTATGGGCAGACAGATAACACAGAGAACAACTTTCGCTTCGTCCATCTCCGGCCGTTTCCCTCGCGGGAGAACGAAACCGTGGACTGGGACTCCGCTCTCGCTCCGTAGCTTGGCTACGTCTCACTCACACCACATTCACACAATGCCGGCTTAGTCAAAATATAAGTTCGAAATTTCTTAGTTTGTAGTTCTAATTTCCTCAGAGGATATCCCAAATATTATGATGGTATTCATTCAGATACACGGTACCGAACATTTACAACAGATGGTAATAGCAATTATACAACCTATTACTCCTGTTATCACAACCAGGAGAACCCAGATAACCATTTGACAGGATACCCACTATATCCTGCCCCCTTACCCCGCGTACGACTTACAAGGTCCGTTTGTGGGTGCTCCCCCAAGGAGCTGCTCGCCAGAGCCTGCCCACCCCAGCCGGCAACCTACCAAACCTGTGAGCTCACTGACCCAGGGGCAGCACAAAGGCTATCCACCCTGCGTAGGATGTCTCTGTATGACTTACGGGTTCCCCTCCTTCCCTAAACGTACCTGGTCCGCTGATAGATGGTCCTTGTCTGCTTCCGCAGTGATCGGATGAGGAAGGGGAGTCCTTCTGAGCAAACTCGGGGCGTGTCAAAGGCATCCCCCCTCTCAACCGGTCCTGCAGCCGAGCAGAGATGGTCCCACCTGGGGTGCCAAACTGATTTGCGGAATCAAACTCTATAACCCAAAGTTAGGTTATAAAGCAGGTACGTTTCTTCAATGAGACGCGTATCATTGGGTGCGCGGGGGATAATTCCTCTTAACACACACACACTGTAAGGCAAAAGCTTGGTACAGATATAGGCCGAACTAATACACAATCAGTGATTTTCCCGGAATTCGCGTACATATTCATTACATTTCCAAGAACTCATCAGCATATGGTCCCGCCATGAGCAGTGGGGGTCTCCTTCTGATAGTCATGGGATGAAGGCCCATTGTCTTCAACAGAAGTAATCCGATCCTGACCCATTCCTTGTGTAATGTTTCTTATCTGGCCTCACATCCTGCTTACCTGCATTCCTATACAATAGTTAATCCTTAGTTTGTCCTCTCCTAACTCAGTGGCATGTGTGGGAGTGTGCACATGATTCATGGAGCAGCTCACACCTAAACAGGTGCTCCAGCACCGTGGATTTCCCAATCCCAGGTTTGCACCCTGCCCCATCCCACATCCCTGTTCTGTCTGTCTCTGTGCTGCCATGCTCCAGGCAGCGGTTCCCTCTGCGGATGCTCTGAACATGGAAACAGTGCTCAGGTGGCGGCGAGGATGCAGGAGGTGCCATGCCCCACTTCTGCAGCACAGCATCGCTTGCTGCTTTGCTTGTGGGGATGGTAATGCCCCTTCCCATGCATCCGCAGGTTTTCTCAGCTGCTCCCCTGCAGCCGCTTTGTTCTTCCCTCTCCACCTTGCTGCTGTGACACAGGGCTGGGGCTGGAATGCGGAGCTGCCTCCATCCGACTGCCTCCACTCACAGGGATGGGGCTCACCCTGCGCCCAGCCAAGATCTGGGGATGTTGCTTTGCGGGATATCATCTGTCCATACAGAGCTTTGGGAAGGGTGGAAGCTTGCACCATTACAGCAGCAGTGTTGTGGCTGGCCAAGGAAAACCCTTTAATTGAGCCCTAAATCCTGCAGCACACCAATAGTGCAGGGCTTTATTAAAACCCCGGAGTGCTGGCTGCCCTCCCTGAGCTTTGAATATCAGTTGGGCACACAGCATTGTTCCAGGAATCAACCTAAAGAAGGACATATGAGTGGCTATTTTTTTTTTTTATGTGCATTACATGGAGTGAAAGATTTATTTATCAAGTGGTAACAGCCACATCAAACTGAGGCTTCTTTCCCATTTCTGTGCTTTTTTTGCTGTTATTATTTTGTTTACAGAGATGAGGTTTATGCAGTCAGATGGGCTTTTGCTTATTATTCCTCCAGAAACATTTCAACCCTGGGATTGATTTCAGTCAAATTGGACAGAGGAGCACAGGTCTTGCAGATCAGATGCTTTAAGGAAATGGGTAGAAAAGGGAAATCTCAATTTCTTCCTGCCCACAGGGAGAGACTGCAGCAGTTATGAGCTCAGACGTTGGCTAGGTGCAGGTGAGTTACCTTGCTGACACCTAGTGGGATTTGGGGTTTGCAGTGGGGCCAGCTCTATGCCTCACAAAATGTTCTTTAAGCAAAAAAAAAAAACAAAACAGACTGAGCCCAAGGAAGGAGTCAGCTGTAAGATACTGACAGAGATTTATACCTGGTCCCCTCCATCAGCTGGCAGCAGAGATTTTCTGTGCCCTGTAGGACACCTCATTATGGCCTTTTGTGTTATGGCAGTGCTTTGGGGCACTAAACCTACCAATACTAAAAAAAATCACCTCCAAATAGCTGATAGGCCTGGAGATGGCCTCAAATCTCTGAATTCAATAGGATTTTCCTTGTCTAACCCTCTTTGCATCACCTGCTGTCTGAGTAGGTGGCTGGGATGTGCCATGATTGGCACTGTGTGGAGGAAAAGTTGTAAGTCCTTGATGGGATTTAAGGAGCAGGAAGGCACTTGGCTGTGCTGCCTGGCCATGTTTGGGGTGCTTAGGGTGTCATCCTAAATCTGGGAAGAAAACTCTCTAACTCCAGTGTGGTTTTAGAAAGCAGCATTCCTTTATTCCTCATGATAAGTACCGGGCAACTTGACAAATCAAGCGCACATTCTCAGAGTGCAAGTTCTACATTTAAACAGTTAAGACATACATGTGCAGTACATTGGCATACATAGAATCATAGAATCATAGAATGGTTTCGGTTGGAAGGGACCTTTACGAGCATCTAGTTCCAACACCCCTGCTATAGGCAGGGACACCTCCCACTAGACCAGGTTGCTCAAAGCCCCATCCAGCCTGCCCTTGAATGCTTCCAGGGAGGGGGCATTCACAACCTCACTGGGCAACCTGTTCCAGTGTCTCACCACCTTCACAGTAAATAATTTCTTCCTAATATCTAGTCTAAATCTACCCTCTGACAATTTAAAACCATTTCCCTTCATCCTGTTGCTACCTGCCCTTATAAATGTCCCTCCCCAGCTTTTCTGTAGGCCCCCTTCAGGTACTGGAAGGCTGCTATAAGGTCTCCTCGGAGCCTTCTCTTCTCCAGGCCAAAGAGCCCCAGCTCTCTCAGCCTGTCCTCATAGAGGAGGTGTTCCAGCCCTCTGATCATCTTCATGGCCCTTCTCTGGACCTGCTCCAACAACTCCATGTCCGTCTTGTGTTGGGGGCTCCAGAACTGAATGCCATACTCCAGGTGGGGTCTCACAAGAGCAGAGTAGAGGGGCGGAATCACCTCCCTCAACCTGCTGGTCATGCTTCTCTTGATGCAACCCAGGATACAGTTGGCCTTCTGGGCTGCAAATGCACATTGCCAGCTCATGTTGAGTCTTTCATCAACCAACACCCCCAAATCCTTCTCCTCAGGGCTGCTCTTAAGCCATTCTCTGTCCAACCTGTATCTGTGCTTGGGATTGCTCCGACCCAGATGCAGGACCTTGCACTTGGCCTTGTTGAACTTCATGAGGTTGGCATAGGCCCACCTCTCAAGCCTGTCCAGGTCCCTCTGGATGGTATCTCTTCCCTCTAGCGTGTCACCTGCTCCACTCAGCTTGGTGTCATCTGCAAACTTGCTGAGGGTGCACTCGATCCCACTGTCCATGTCGCCTACAAAGATGCTAAATAACACTGGTCCCAACACCAGTCCCTGAGGAACACCACTCGTCACCAGTCTCTACTTGGACACTGAGACATTGACTGCAACTCTCTGAGTGTGACCATCCAGCCAATTCCTTATCCAGCGAGTGGTCCATCCATCAAATCCATTTTTCTCCAATTTGGTGACCAGGATGTCATGTGGGACAGTGTCAAATGCTTTGCACAAGTCCAGGTAGATGATGTCAGTTGTTCTTCCTTTATCTACTGATGCTGTAACTCCATCATTAAAGGCCACCAAGTTTGTCAGGCATGACTTGCCCTTGGTGAAGCCATGTTGGTTACCACCAATCACCTTGTCTGTATTTTCCATGTGCCTTAGTAGGGCCTTCAGGAGGATCTGCTCCATGATCTTGCAGGCACAGAGGTGAGACTGACTGGTCTGTTGTTCCCTGGATCTTCTTTTTTTTTCCCTTCTTGAAAATGGGGGTTATGTTTCCCCTTTTCCAATCAGTGGGAACTTCACCAGTCTGCCATGACCTTTCAAATATGATGGATAGCGGCTTGGCAACTTCATCCGCCAGTTCCCTCAGAACCTGTGGATGTATCTCATCAGGTCCCATGGACTCGTGCACCTTCAGGTTCTTTAGATGGTCTTGAACCTGATTTTCACGTACAACAGGTAGATCTACTGTCTCCAAGTTCTTACCACTGCTTTTTGCAACTTGGGCGGTGTGGCTAGAGCCCTTGCCGGTGAAGACTGAGGCAAAGAAGTCATTGAGCACCTCAGCCTTCTCCGTATCCCTCATGATCAGGTCTCCAGTTTCCTTCCAGAGAGGGCCTACATCCTCCCTGACCTTCTTTTTATCACTGATATTCCTGTAGAATTTCTTCTTGTTCCCCTTTATGTCCCTGGCTAGATTTAATTCTGTCTGGCTTTTAGCTTTCCTAACCTGATCCCTGGCTGCTCAGACAACTTCTTTGTAGTCCTCCCAGGTCACCTGTTCCTGCTTCCACTCCCTATAGACTTTCTTTTTGCGCTTAAGTCCAGGAGCTCCTTGTTGATCCACAGAGACCTCCTGGCATTCTTGCCTGCCTTCCTTTTTCTCAGGAAAAGCTTCTGGGCTTGGAGAAGATGATCCTTGAATACCAACCAGCTTTCTTGGGCCTTTCTTTCCTCCAGGGCTTTCTCCCTATGCCACCCTGCCAAGCAGTTCCCTGAAGAGTTCAGTCTGCTCTCCTGAAGTCCAGAGCAACAAGCTTGCTGTGCACCCTCTTTGACACCTTAAGGATCTTGAACTCCACCATTTCCTGGTCACTGCAGCCAAGGCTGCCCTTGAGCTTCACATTACTCACCAGCCCCTCCTTGTTGGTGAGGACAAGGTCCAGCATAGCACCTATTCTCGTGGGTTCCTGTACCACTTGGGAGAAGAAGTTATGAACAACACATTCCAGGAACCTCTTCAATTTCTGGTGCATGGCTGTGTTGTCCCTCCAACAGATATCGGGGTGGTTGAAGTCTCCCATGAGGACTATGTTTTGTGAATGTGAAGCTGCTCCTATCTGTTTATAGAGGGCCTCATCCACTTGGTCTTCCTGATCAGGCAGCCTGTAGCAGATCCCCAGTATGTCTCCTTCCCCTGCCTTCCCTTTAACCTTAACCCATAAGCTCTCTGTAAGCTCCTCATCTATCCCCAGGTGGATCTCTGTGGGCTCCAGGTGGTCATTGATGTAGAGGGCAACACCCCCTCCCCTATTCATATTCATATTTCCATGAACTCATTAATATATGCTAATGTCCCTCTGGGCATGCATGGTAGTTGCCTCTGGTGGTCTTAGACCACTTACTTTTTCCTCATTTTTCCATCATCAGCTTCATCACTGTGACTTTTGGCTGACCTTTAGCTGTTTTTCCCCCAGTTTGGCAAATTTCTATTGCTTGATAGGCCATAAAGAGCAACTTTCTATCTTAGTGCACTATAACCCAAAATAATATAGAATCATAGAATCACAAGGTTGGAAAGGACCTACAAGATCATCTAGTCCAACTGTCCTCCCATTACCATTGCTACCACAAGCCACTAAACCATATCTCGTAACTCCTCATCCAGACACCTCTTGAACACTGCCAGGGACGGCGACTCCACCACCTCCCTGGGCAGGCCATTCCAGCGCCTGACCACTCTCTGAGTGAAAAAGTTTTTCCTTATGTCTAATCTAAATCTCACCTGGCACAACTTGCGGCCATTTCCTCGGGTCCTGTTTGTTGCCTGGGAGAAGAGGCCAAACCCCTCCTCATCACAACCTCCCTTCAGGAAGTTGTAGAGTGCAATGAGGTCTCCCCTGAGCCTCCTCTTCTCCAGACTAAACAATCCCAGCTCCCTCAGCTGCTCCTCATAAGACTTGTGCTCCAGACCCCTCACCAGTTTCGTTGCCCTTCTCTGGACACGTTCCAGGGCCTCAATGCCTTTCTTGTAGTGAGGGGCCCAAAACTGAACACAATACTCGAGGTGCGGTCTCACCAGTGCTGAGTACAGGGGAATGGTTACCTCCCTGCTCCGGCTGGCCACACTATTTCTAAGGCAGGCCAGGTTGCCATTGGCCCTCTTGGCCACCTGGGCACACTGTCGGCTCATGTTCAGCCGAGCGTCAACCAACACCCCCAGGTCCCTTTCCTCTTCACAGTCATCCAACCACTCATCCCCAAGCCTGTAGCGCTGCATGGGGTTATTGCGGCCAAAGTGCAGGACCCGGCACTTGGCCTTGTTGAACCTCATCCCATTCACCTCAGCCCAGCAAAATGTGATATATATGCGATATATGTGAAATTTGAGGAAAATGTCCTTGCACTTTCTGGATGCAAAGATAAAAGTAGTCTATTGTGACTCCAGTGCTCCTGTGAAGCAGGATCATTGAGAAAAACAAGGCTGTTTGCACACCAAGCAAAGCTAAACTAGAAAATTTTAGAACTAGCACTCATTGATTCCTTTTGCTAAACTAATGTATTGGTCCTTAAACTAATATACTGATCCCTATTGCTAAACCAGCCTATATTAAAGGGAACAGGAGCATCCTGGTGTAGGAGCTTCCCATTGAGGTGTAGTGCAGTGGCTTTTTGGCACAGAACTGTAGAACCATAGAATGGTTAGGTTGGAAGGGACCAACAAGGCCATGGGCCCTTGATGATGATCTTACCTAGATTCAGGGCTTGGAGCTGCTGTTAAAGTGCTTGGTGAACACCACTTCCAGGAAAGCTGAGTGGGATGCCATGCCCTGTGCTGCCCTCCTGGTGACTGCTGTTCCTACAGCCACAACCTGGGGCTGCCTGCTCTCCCCTTCCCTTTCTGCTTTCACTACTGGCACTTTTTTTTTTT
>JACDJE010001062.1:0-15399 GCA_016647715.1 Pavo muticus
ATCTACCTGTCCCTACACGTCACGGAGGGACGGGCTGGGGGTGGCCTTTTTTTTGCCGATCCTCAGGGAAAAGGCAAGTGCTTCGAAAACTCTCTCTCCACTTTTGTTTGATTTATCCGTCTTAAATAGATTGTATTATATTATATTATAGTTAGTAAAATAAGTTTACCTCCCTAGAGGTCTGTTCGTTTTCTTTCCTTTCCTTTCCTTTCCCCTTCCCCTTTCCTTTTTGGGGGGGAGCTGGGAGGGGGGGTGGCCCTTGGGCCCACTGTCCCTGTCACGGGCATAGACTGGTCCAGGTAACCCCGTGACAGTAGAAAACGAGTCATCACCACAGTTCAAGCGTTGCTCCTAGTGTCAGATGTTGATCTTCAGTAGTGATGGGTCAACAGAGGTTGTGTTGTTCAGTTGACTACGACAAACAATGACAGTACAAACTTATAAATCCAAAGTGGTTGAGTCAGCTCTTATCAGAGAGAGAGGAGGTTCTTTTAATATATGTATACCCGATGTGAGATCAAGAAACAACAGTTCAAATGTTGGTCCGAACAGTTTATTACAAATCCTAGTCACTAAGGGAGATGGGGAAGGGGAAGCAGGCGATAGGAAAGATAGGAAAGGAGCAAGAATTACGTAAAGTGGGGATAGTCACCACCAAGATCCAGCAGCGTCCCTTTGCACACTGTTCCAATGGTCCAAGGCCAATACAGGAGCAAAAGCACAGGGGAGAGCAGCAGCAGAGTGGCTGGCCTTAGTCAGCACGCAGGTACAGCGACAGTGAGGCCAGGAGAAACAGGCAGGTCTCAGGTAGCAGGCCCAGGAGAGTCCATCAGCAAGCAGGTATCATGTCATGAGGCATCTGATGTCAGAGACTCTTGGTTGTAGGTCCCTTTTTTTATCCTCTTGATAACTCAACATGGCATTCCTGAGCACTTAGGTAAGAGTCATGTGCAGCGCCCCTGAGCATGCAGGTATGGTTATCTTCCTCGAGATGAGCCCACACAAAAGACTGCTTATTGGCCATTAAGCTGCTACTCCTCTCTCTCCTTGCCCCTGGCCTGCAAATCTTCAGACAAAGGATTTCTCCAACTTTGAGCAGGACTTAATTGGACTTGTCCATCTGTGTTCCTCAGCAAGATTTGAGACAAAGGTGCAAAAGGAATAATCTCTTACACCACCTCCTCACTCAAAGGTTGCTTAAAATGGGACACTGGTGATCCATGATGGTGAGAAAAAAGATAGCAAGAGAAAGGGTGAAGGAGGGAGCAGGCAGGGAATCAGATGTTGTATACAATCATTACCATAGATTTCTTGGGCTTGGTCACAAATGTTGCCCTGATCTGCTGGACTTCCCCATCAATTGAAGAGGTTACAAAGTACACAGAGGATACAACATGTTGAATAAGTTGAATAAAACATGGAATCATACTGAATCAAGGAAAATATGACTTTGTTAATCTAGGCCTCATAGCCTGTAAAAACTTCAGGAAGGAACACAGAAACCATAGGAATGCGAGGTCCTTGAAAACAAGGAAGATAAGGAGGAAGAGTTGACAACTAAGTGGAGGGTTGTAGAGCAAATGAAGGCAATGATAGAGCCTTTATTTGAGAAATAGGTATTATGGGAAAAGATATCCAAGAGGAATTAACTCACTCCTCCCGACAACAGTCCGGAGAAAAGGACGAGCTAAGGAAAGTGACCCTCCCCCGTTCGTACCATTGCGCCGCAGGAGAGAAGGGGGACCCGCGCAGACTCAGATTGCACGGGAAGTATCGTGGAGACAGAAGGGGGGCTCTAAACCCCCCCCCCGCTCGCTCCAGGCACTCACATACTCACGTAGCTCACCCAATGGTTCAGGCTGTGACCTTGGAATTCCACTACACTCCACCCCTTCACAGCATGAACCAATGACTGAGCAAATGTACATCGCGACGCATGTACAATACCCGCCGCAATGTAGAATGTTGTCATGGTTTTATGATTTTTGGTTATCAGTATTCCACATCATAACATCATGTAGTGCACTGGGAGTTAAAGTGTTCCGGATGCCTGTCCCCGAAGAGAAGAAGAACTACATTCCCCAGAAGACTGTTCACTGTGCTGTTATCATTTCTGCTCAAGGGGAACAGATATAAGGCCTTGGTAGGTCATCTGGCCAGCTCTTCTTCGTCAGGCTCTCCTCTCTGCTGCTCAACCGGACTGCGCATCTCACCTCAGCATTATGGTGAGGCCTATCCACCTTTCGGACACTCTCTCTCATTATATTTGATTTATAAGTTTCAATTGTAATTATATTGTATTATAGTGTGTTATCTTGCATTCTGATACTATATTTAGTAAATTAGTTTGTTTCTCCTCACATCGTTGCCGCTGTTTTTAATTTTGGGGTCCCCTGTTTCCCTTATCTGGAAGCAGATTTTGCGAAATCCCTCTGCCCCACTAGTCGTGGAATCAGGCCAAACCAGCCCATAAACCGCTGACATTCTTGGTGGAGGATGTGGGAAAAAGCTGCTTTTTAGCTTTTAGAACGAATCTTTCTCTGCTATCGGAGAGCTTCATTAGGGATCTTTATCAGCACTTCAGGTTCCTGTGCTGAAAAATTTGACCTTGAAAGTTCAGTCAGACTGCCAATATTCTGGGATATTTGTAAACTTCGAGCACTGCTATCGTACTTCTGTAAAGAGAAAAAAATAAATGATTCCTCTCTCTCTTTTACACCTGCTTGCAGAGGGAGCTGCTAATTTTACAGAACTTGTGATTTTTAAACAGGCTTCCAGTCTCTCCTTTGAATCGTTTATGCAGTTTTTGAATGCTCATCCAATGATCATGATGATTGTGGTGTCAGTCTCCCTGAATGTACTCCTCATCATTACACTCAGTATTTGTATTTATCATATTTTGAAGAAGCCTTCCCCAGAACCAGAGAATACTGAGTGGCAGAGAGTGTGGAGAGGCCTGGGAGAGACTTTAGAGAGATGGACATCTTCGGTGTCATGCAACTTCACTCCTGAACACCTGAAAGACCCTGAGAGCTTAAACAGATATTTGAGACTGGGATGTTGCAGCTCAGGCAGATCTGAGGAGGCACAAATGATCTGGGGCCTGGTTAATGCTTATCGGGCCTTATTCAGTAATATCCCAGAGATGGAGAGAGTTTTTGAAATTGAGAGAGAGTGTCTGAGAGCTGAAAGGGAGAGTCTCAGGGAGACGGTACAAAATGAGTGAGAGAGTCTCCAAGTCGAGAGAAAAGACCTCCAATCTGAGCATGACTCCCTCCGATCCGAGAGAGATGCCCTCCAAATTGAGAGAGACTCTCTTCAATCCAAATTCGACAGCCTTCAAACTGAGCGAGATACCCTCAAATCTGAACTAAATACTCTCATAATTGAACGAGACAGACTCCGAGCTGAGCTGGAGAGTGAGAGCATCGGAAACGACCAACCCGATCAACCACAGGAGGCACCAGAATCAATGTCAGTTGCCCCATTAATAGGATGGAAAATGAAACGAATCGTGACTCAGAACAGAAGAAAGAGGAGGAGGGGAAAGTAGACAAAGCAGTCCCTGTAAGAGAGGAGGAAAGAGGTCCAGAGGAGTGGCTCTGAGATCCAGGGGAAGTGCCCCTGAGCCCAGGGGAGGGGCCCTCAATAAGACTGCGGTCACCAACGCCTAGGAGGGCAACAAGAAGTCTCAAAAGAGTAGGAGGTGAGCAAGACATCGTTACCATTACTGATCGATCTCTGAAAATGAATGAAATTTGAGATTGGAGAAAAGACTTTTCACGCCACCCAAATGAGCCTATTGTCACCTGGTTACTTCGATGTTGGGACAATGGGGCCAACAGTGTGTGGCTAGATAGTAGAGAAGCTCGCCAACTGGGTGACATTGCTAGGGACTCAGCCATTGACAGAGGTATCAGTACATGCCAGAATGGGTCCTTCACCCTCTGGAAGCGGATGTTGTTAGCTGTAAAAGAAAGATACCCCTTCAAAGACGATCTGTTGCCTGAGAAAAAGAAATGGACTGATATGGAAAAAGGCATCCGTTGTTTGAGAGAATACGCTGTGGTGGAAATGTTACATAGCCCCACTTTCATTCCTGACGAGCCAGACCGAGAGCATGATCCTGAGAGAGTCAGGTGTACACCAAACATGTGGCATATATTCACAAAGACTGCACCAGAAAGGTATGCCAGTACATTTGCAGCAATGTATGGCAGAGGGGAAAGAAGACCCCTTATAAATGAACTGCTTAATAAACTTCAAGACTTTGAGTTACATTTAACCCCTCTATGAGCTTGTGTTTCAGCCACTGCAAAAGTAGCTAAGAAACTGGGCAGAATGGAGAGCAAACAAGAAGATATAGAAGACGAACTGTCGACCATGCGTAATGCTGATGGATCCATGGTGGTGCCAGATACATCAGATGGGGACCAGGATTCCCAAAACAACCCACTGGAGGGGCTGATCAAATTGGTTTCCTCCCAACCTGCATCATCCAACATCTCAGCTATTAAAAGAAGACGTCCTCCTGCTCGAGCAAGTGACAACAGTAAGACTACGTCACGTTTCGCCTTGTGGCATTACCTACGCGACCATGGAGAAGATATGAAGAAGTGGCATAAAAATCCACTCCTGCATTTCAAGCACAGGTAAAAGAATTACAAGACAAATCAACCACCAAGGTGAACTTCTCCAAGAAGGTGATTGCTCCAGTTGCTGCGGGACATGGCAATAGCAGTAAGAACGACAGAGGTAACAAAAAGAGGGGCCCTGCCCCCAGCCGGGGGGGGAAAGTGATAATAGAATCTATTGGACTGTGTGGATTAGATGGCCTGGCACATCAGAACCACAGAAGTATAAGGCCCTGGTGGACACTGGTGCACAGTGCCCTCTAATGCCCAGGAGTCACCAAGGGACAGAATCAATTTATATACAAGGGGTGACTGGGGGTTCCCAAGAGCTGACTATGTTGGAGGCCGAAATAAGCCTTCCTGGTAAAGACTGGCAAAAGCACCCCATTGTGACTGGCCCAGGGTCTCCATGCATACTTGGTATTGATTACCTCAGAAGGGGATATTTTAAGGATCCCAAGGGATCCTTAAAAAAGATGGGACTTTGGAATAGCTGCTGTAGACACAGATGGTGCTAAGCAGCTCTCTGTTTTGCCTGGCCGATCAGAAGATCCGTCTGTTGTGGGGTTGCTACGAGTGAAAAAGCAACAGGTACCAATTCCTACAAAAACAGTGCACAGATGGCAGTACTGCACCACGAGGGATTCCTTGCTCCACATTCATAAGTTGATTCTTCAACTAGAGAGTCAGTGAGGGATCAGCAAAACTCACTCAACTTTTAACAGCCCCATATGGCCAGTGCGTAAAGCCAGTGGAGAATGGAGGCTGACGGTAGACTACCGTGGCCTGAATGAAGTCACACCCCCACTGAGTGCTGCTGTACCGGACATGTTAGAACTCCAATATGAACTAGAGTCAACTTGCTGAGGGTGCACTCGATGATATCGTCCATGTCATTGATGAAGATGTTGAAGAGCACTGGACCCAAGACCGACCCCTGTGGGACACCGCTTGTGACCGGCCTCCACCTTGACACAGAACCATTGATCACAGCCCTTTGGCTGCATCCAGCCAGCCAATTTCTAATCCATCAAACAGTCCATCCTTCAAATCCACACCACTCCAATTTAGAGAGAAGGATGTGGTGAGGGACCATGTCAAAGGCCTTGCATAAGTCCAGGTTGATGACATCCACTGCCCTTCTCCCATCCACCAAAGCCGTCACTCCATCATAGATGGCCACCAGATTGGTCAGGCAAGATCTGCCCTTGGTGAAGCCATGCTGGCTGTCTCGAATCACCTCTTGATCTCGAATGTCCCTTAACATAGCTTCTAGGAGGATCTGCTCCATGATCTTCCCAGGCACAGAGGTGAGGCTCACCAGCCTGTAGTTCCCTGGGTCTTCCTTTCTCCCTTTCTTAAAAATGGGAGTAATGTTTCCCTTTTTCCAGTCACTGGGGACTTCACCAGACAGTCATGATTTTTCAAATATGATGGAAAGCAGTGCGGCAACCACATCAGCCATCTCTTTCCGAACCTTAGGATGGATATCATCCAGCCCCATGGACTTATATACATTCAATTTCATGAGGAGGACTCGGACTTGTTCCACTGTTACAGTGGGACAGAAACCACTCCCCACACCCTCACCTAGAGGCTCATGCTCCTGGCAGACACAGGAAGCCTGACCACCAGTGAAGACTGAGGCAAAGCACTCATTGAGTACCTCAGTTTTTTCTATGTCTGAAGAAGCCAGCTCCCCTTTACCTTTCATCAGAGGGGGAACACTCTCCTTGGCCTCTCTCTTCCTGCCTATGTACCTGTAGAACCCCTTCTTGTTCTCTTTCACATCCCTCGCCAAGTTCAGCTCCATCTGTGCCTTGGCTTTCCTAATCCTATCTCTACACACACAGACAACAGCCCTGTATTCCTCCCAGGCTACACAACCCTGCTTCCACTTCCTGTACATTTCCCTCTTTTCCCTCAGTTTAAGCTGCAGATCCTTGCACAGCCACGACGATCGCCTGCCTTCCCTGCTCGACTTCTTCTGCTGGGGGATGGAGAGTCGTCGCGATCTCAGAAGGGCGTCCTTAAAGAGCTGCCAGCTTTATTCTGCGCCCATGCCCTTAAGGACAGTTTCCCAGAGGATCCCACTCAGCAGTTCTTTGAGCAGCTGGAAGTTTGCTCTCCTAAAGCACAGGGTCCTAGCTCTGCTTTTTGCCAGGCCCGCATTCTTCAAGATCACAAACTCCACCAAGTCATGGTCACTACAGCCCAGGCTGCCTCCAGTCTTAACCTCTCTAATGCTCTCCTCTGCATTAGTGAGCACCAGGTCCAGTAAGGCTTCCCCTTGGGTTGGTCCGTCTATTACCTGGACCCGGAAGTTGTCCTCGACAGACTCTAGGAATCTCCTGGATTGTCTGTCACCCGCCATGCCACTATCCCAGCAGATATCCGGGTGGTTGAAATCCCCCATCAGGACAAGAGCCTGCGAGCGTGACACCTCCCACAGCTGAAGCAAGAAGGCCTCGTCAACAGGCTCCTCCTGATCAGGTGGCCTGTAGCAGACCCCAACCACTAGATACCCTTTACTGATTGATTATCCTTGATTTTTACCCACAAGCTCTCAACCTGATCGTGGCTGTTCCTCAGACACAGCTCTTTGCAATCTATCCACTTCCTAACATTGAGGGCAACTCCGCCACCCCTCCTACCCTGTCTATCCCTTCTGAAAAGCCTGTAGTCCTCAATCAGGGTATTCCAATCATGGGATTCATCCCACCATGTTTCCGTGTCGAGAAACAGAGTCTCCAAGCCTAGAGTGTCTCCGAGCCGAAAGGGAAAGTCTCAAAACTGAGAGAGAGAACCTCAAATTCGAGAGAAAAGACCTCCATTTTGAGCAAGATGCCTTCCAGTCCAAGTGAGACATCCTCCAGTCTGAGAGTGACATCCTCAAGTCCAAATGGGACACACTTCGAACTGAGTGAGACACCTCCCAGTTCACGAAATTCAGTCTCCAAAACGAACAAGACAGCATTCGGGCTAATCAAATCATGCTCGAAGCTGATCTAGACTCCCTCGTAGCCAAATGAGACAGACTCCGAGCCGAACTGGAGAGTGAGAGCATCAAAACTGACCAACTTGATGAACCACTTGAAGCAACAGAACAGACATCAGTTGCCACTGTAAGAGGATGGAAAATGAAATGAATCTCAACTCAGTTTGAACAGAAGAATGAGGAGGAGAAGGAGAAAGTAGAGGAAGCAGACACTGTAAGAGAGGAGGAGAAAAGACATCTAGAGGATGCAGGGGAACTATATAGAACATGTCCTTAACATCAATAGAGGCCATGATAGGATGAGCTTGCTCTTGGATAGTTGCTATCAATTCAGAAATGTTAGGTACAGCTGCAGTTAGCGGTCCTGTGTTAGCATTTAGCCTGCGGTAATCAATAGTCAATCTCCATTTGCCATTTGGTTTTCTAACAGGCCACACAGGAGAGTTAAAAGGGGAGTGAGTGGGTATCACAATTCCCTGTTTCTTTAATTCTGCCAGCACTGGGCTAATACCACTATGTGCCCCCAAGGGTAAAGGATAAGGCTTAACAGAGGTCAAATGGGAGGGGGGAAGCGGGGGTGCCACCTGCAACAGGCGAATGTCTAGAGTGGGGGCGCTGAACACCCAGCTCCCTCCCTGGTCATCTGTCCAGCTTCTACCCTTCAGGACATCTAATCCTAACAAATTAAGAGGATATTTCCCTACAGCCATGGAGATTTCTTGCACTACTTCCTCTCCAGTCAATCGCAGTCTCACTGTTTCCATGGCTTGAGAGTGCACGCCACCCATGGCATCTGCAACAAACATTTTTCTGTGAGATAGGGTCACACCAGCACGATCAGCATCCTCTGTCTTAATAGCAGAAATTTGTGCTCCTGTATCTACCAGAAATGTCAGTGGAACTAGTTTAGGTTCAACAATGCACGTGATTAACAGGCCGTTTCCTTTTGTTGTGAGCTTTCTTATGTGCATCCAACCTCCCCCCCCCCCCCCCGCTCACTTGAGAGGGGCGAAGGCACTAGTTTTCCTGTGGTCCTAGTGCCCGTACTGATTCCAAAGGGGGGGCACTTGGAAGTGGAGTGTCACTCTTTTCGAGCTTTTGTTTTGGCCACCAATTAACTAACTTCTCTAACCTGTCTGCAGATAATCCATCCCTAAGTTCTCACGGAATGCCCTTCTGCCAGCCCAGAGTCCAGAAGCTATTACATTTATGATCTATATTTCAACCACTTGGTTTCACTGAAAATGAGACACCTTTAAATCCGTTGTGTTCCGGGTTGGATAGGGGAGGGATTGGATTAGCCACTGCACACCTTACTCCCTTTGTCTCAAATTTACTGGTGGAAGAAATCGCCGGCCCATATTTTCTTCCATAGTTAATAAATTCTTGGGCAACCTCCCCCCATGTCCACACCTTGTATCCTGACTGCAGATGGTTAGAGGTTACAGATCCTTCTAACGCTGTCCGAGCTATTTCTCCCTGAGGCATAGCCTGCATTTTTCCTTGTAGTTGTATACCTATAGGTTTTAACGATTCAGGAAGCCCCCTAATTAAAGGGGTCATCCTCTCAGGATCGACAGGCATCATCATAGGTGATTCATGGTGTGGCTGCAGCTTCCTGTCATACATCATTTGGAGGCAAGCAGCCTTTTGAACACTTTCTACTAATTGATCAACTGTTCCAGTAATGGCAAGAGGTTCTCCCCTTTCTAAAGGGTTGAGACCACCTGCCCAAAAGGCAGCCCTCTGTGTTAAGGACCAGGGAGCACGATTGTTGCCAGTAGTTAAAAATACTCCTGGTCCCCAAAAGCCCTCAGATTCCTTCTCCATTAACAGGATCTGATCTCCCCCACTGAGACTAACTCTCCAAACATATTCTGTCTCTGATTCCTTTGGAGAGCGGCTAAAATCTTTTTTCAATTTTGCTAGTTCAGTGGCTGAGAAGGGAATTTCTTTAACATTCATTTGAGGATCTAGATCCTCACTGTTATCGAATGTATATTCGGTTTTTATCAAAGGATGCAGTGGGACTATTGGGGTTTCTAATTTATCAAGCCTTTCCTTCATTCCTTGTAGTTCCTCCTGAGGATAAGTTTTTTCTTGAGGTGCATTATGGATAACAGTGTCACTGGTGTCCTTACACGTTAACAGCTCCTTAAAAGCCACTTGCAACAAAGCTGAATTACGTTCCTCTCTTTCTAATTGTTCCTCAAGGTTCACTATTTGATTCTGCAGAGTTTTTACCAATTCTTGTGTTACTTTAACTGATTCCTGCAATGCTTGTATAGTTTGGGTTTCTGCCGAATGCTTTTCATCTCAGAACTCCATGGCTGCTTTTAAAGCAGCCCCGAGTACTGCACAAATAAATGATTTTCCTTTTCTGGCTTGGGAACGAGCCTCATTTTATAAAACACTAATACGGTCCGAAACACTCTGCAAGTTATGCCTGTTTTGTCGTGCCCAATCCACCCCTGATACAAAGGACCGAGCACCATGCTTTTCTAAGAGGTCAAATAACACATCTTCACTTTCCTTAACCACTATACTGTTACTCATTTCTCAATAAGCAGAAAGATCTACACGGAGAGAGGGGGAGAGTACACGTATCCAAAAGCTCGAGTCAAACAAATGCAAATGCTCAAATTACTCCTTCATTTACTGAGAGGAGCACACAAAAGACAAAGAGACTCAGTCAACACCTTCGGGTTTCAGTGTGCAGAGTGGTCTTCACGGGGAGGCCTGTATAAAAGGAAATGCTAATACTTAAATCGCTCCTCACTTCCCTGCGAGGCTACACAGAAAAACCGCAAACACCACACCTAAGTTACAAGACACCCTTCAGTTTACTCCTTGCAACTCCAGGAGGTGCACACAGCTCAAATCACTCCTCCCTTTCTTTGAGGGGAGCACACAAAAGACAAATAAGCTAAAACAACACTTTCTAGGTTTCAATAAAGTAAATAAACTTCTTGGAGAGGCACACACGTTTAAGTCAAAAAATATCACTTCCTCACTTCCCCAAGAGGCGCACACGAAAAAGGTTCAAATTTCACACTTAAGTTACAAGATACTTAAATCACAAAATGCAGAGAGGTCTTCCCGAGGAGGCACACACGTATTCAGAATTAATTCATACGTCCCTGAGAGGTATACATGTAAACAGTAAAGTTTCAAATATGGAGTGGTCTTCCTGGAGAAGGACTCACGTCTAAGTTTTCAAAAATATCGCTCCTTGCAACTCCAGGAGGTACACACAGAAAAAGTTTCAGACTATATCTGGAAGGACAACACTCTCACTGTCAGGTATCCTGTCCATGACGCCATTTAATAATGTCCCGCTCCAATTTATAGGAGGGAGAAGAGGTTCTTTTTGATATATGTATACCCGACGGTGAGATCAAGACACAACGGGTCAAATGTTAGCCCAACCAGTTTATTACAAATCCTAGTTGCTTAGGTATATGGGGAAGGGAAGATGGGCGATAGAAAAGAGATAGGAAATAAAAAGCAAAGGAGTCTTCATAGAAAGCGAGAGATAGTCACCACCGTGGGTCCAGCGAGGTTCGTAGCAGGTCCGTTGTTCTCAGGAACTCGTCTGGTCACCGCAGGGGATGGGAGGAAGCCAGTAAGCTTCACAGCAAGCAGGCCGCAGAGGGGGTTCTTCCAAAGAGGTTTTCCCCTCAGGGAATTCTTCTTCAAAGGTTTCTTTGGGAGTTCTTCTCCAAAATCCTTAGTTTAGTGAAGGCCTTTTTATCCCCCATTTCTCTGTGTTTTTTTTCTTCTTTTCTCTCTGTTAGTGCGACATACCTGGCCCAACAGATAAGCCAGCAGGGAGTGGTGCCTTTGTTGCCATGCACAAGCATTATCGCCTTTTGCAGTGGTCAGCTCCTTCAAGCCGCA
Source organism: Pavo muticus (assembly GCA_016647715.1). Lineage (NCBI taxonomy): Eukaryota > Metazoa > Chordata > Aves > Galliformes > Phasianidae > Pavo > Pavo muticus. The sequence goes on from JACDJE010001062.1 coordinate 11,533, forward strand.
CCCCCGAAAAAGACTGCTTGTCCTGCTTCTGCTTATTTACAATCATGAGCAGAGGTACTGTGGCACGGTGACACCTACCACTCGCCCCCCTAGATAATTTGCCGTTGTCAGTTAAAGTCTTATCGCCGGAAAGGCCTCACAAAGCAAGCTTTGAGACAAAAGAGAAAAACAGTTTTGTCTTTCACAACTTTGATGTTGGGACAATGGGGCCAACAGTGTGTGGCTAGATAGTAGAGAAGCTCACCAACTGGGTAGGATTGCTAGGGACTCTGCAATTGACAGAGGTATTAGTAAATGCCAGGATGGGTCCTTCACCCTCTGGAAGCGGATGTTGTTAGCCGTAAAAGAAAGATACCCCTTCAAAGACGATCTGATGCCTGAGAAAAAGAAGTAGACTGACAAGGAAAAAGGAATCCGTTATCAGAGAGAATACGCTGTGGTGGAAATGTCACATGACCGCGCATTCATTCCCGACGAGCCAGACCAAGAGCATGATCCTGAGAGAGTCAGGTGTATACCAATTATGTGGCGTATATTCACAAAGGCTGCACCAGAAAGGTATGCCAGTACATTTGCAGCAATGTATGGCAGAGGGGAAAGAAGACCCCTTATAAATGAACTGCTTAATAAACTTCATGACTTTGAGTTACATTTAACCCCTCTATGAGTTTGTGTTTCAGCCATTGCAAAAGTATCTGATAAACTGGACAGAAAGGAGAGCAATCAAGAAGATATAATAGATGAACTGTCTTCTGTGCTTAATGCTGATGGATCCATGGTGGAATCAGATACATCAAATGGGGACCAGGATTCCCAAAACAGCCTACTGGAGGGGCTGATTAAATTGGTTTCCTCCCAACCAGCATCAACTGAACAGAAGTGAAAGGAGAAGAAATCAACATCCAAGGTGAAATTCTCCAAAAAGGTGATTCCTGCAGTTGCTGCAGGACACGGCAATAGCCGTAAGACCAACAGAGGTAAGAAATAGAGGGGCCTGTGGGGGGGAAAGGGATAATAGAATGTATTGGACGGTGTGGATTTGATGTCCTGGTACATCATAACCACAGAAATATAAGGCACTGGTGGACACTGGTGCACAGTGCACTCTAATGCCCTCGAGTCACCAAGGGACAAAATCAATTTATATTCATGGGGTGACAGGGGGTTCCCAAGAGTTGACAATGTTGGAGGCCGAAATAAGCCTCACTGGTAAGGACTGGCAAAAACACCCTATTGTGACTGGCCCGTGTATTCTTGGTATTGATTATCTCAGAAGGGGATATTTTAAGGATCCCAAGGGGTGTTGATGGGCCTTTGGAATAGCTGCTGTGGACAAAAAAGGTGTTAAGCAGCTCTCTGTTTTGCCTGGCCTATCAGGAGATCCTTCTGTTGTGGGGTTGCTTCAAGTGAAAAAGCAACAGGTACCGATTGCTACAAAAACGGTGCACAGACAGCGGTACCGTAGCAACAGGGATAACTTGCTCCACATTTATAAGTTAATTCGTCAACTAGAGAGTCAGGGAGTGGTAAGAAAAACTCACTCGCCATTTAACAGCCCCATATGGCCAGTGCATAAAGCCAGTGGAGAATGGACGCTAACGGTAGACTACCATGGCCTGAATGAAGTCACACCCCCACTGAGTGCTGTTGTACTGGACATGTTAGAACTCCAGTATGAACTGGAGTCAAAAGCAGACAAGTGGTATGCTACCATCGACAATGTTAATGCCTTCTTTTCCGTTCCTTTGGCCACAGAATGTAGGCCACAGTTTGCTTTTACCTGGAGGGTCGTTCAGTATACCTGGAATCATTTGCCCCTGGGGTGGAAACATAGCCCAACCATGTGCCATGGGCTGATCCAAACATCACTGGAACAGGGCGGTGCTCCTGAGCACTTAAAGTGCATCGATGACATTATTGTGTGGTGCAACACAGCAAGGGAATTTTTTTAAGAAAGGAGTGCAAATAATCCAGATCCTTCTGCGAGCTGGTTTCGCTATAAAGCAAAGCAAAGTGAAAGGACCTGCCCAGGAAATTCAATTCCTAGGTATAAAGTGGCAAGATGGGCGTCGTCACACCCCGATGGATGTGATCAACAACATCATTGCTATGTCTCCACCCACTAGCAAGGGAGAAACACAGTCTTTTCTGGGCGTAGTGGGCTTTTGGAGAATGCATGTTCCAAACTATAGCCTTATTGTAAGCCCCCTTTATCAGGTAACGCGGAAGAAGAATGATTTTACATGGGGCCCTGAGCAGCAGCAGGCTTTTGAACAGATTAAACAGGACATATCCCATGCTGTGGCCCTAGGGCCAGTACGGACGGGGCAGGATGTGAAGAACATCCTTTTCACCGCTGCTGGAGAGAAAGGTCCCACTTGGAGTCTGTGGCAAAGAGCCTCAGGAGAGACCCAGGGCCGACCCCTGGGATTCTGGAGTCAAGCATACAGGGGGTCGGAAGAGCGCTACTTCAGAATAAAGAATATGGATGTAAAGGTGTGCCATGTAGATGCTCATTTACCCAAGAATCGGGCTACTGAAGAACAACAAAATAGCCATCAGGCAGATCAAGCTGCCAGAATTGAGGTCGCTTAAATTGACTTGGACTGGGAAAACAAGGGGGAATTATTTCGAGCTCGGTGGACCCATGTCAGTGGGTTATGGGTGGCAACAAAGTCAACTAAAGAAATGCAGCATGCCATGGCTGTAGGCACTGACAGCATAAGAAGCGGTGGTTTAGAGGTAGCTCCAGAAAAGGTCCAAGAGAGTTCGCCATGGAAGTATTTGGGATGGCGAATTACAAATCAGGCTATCACTCCATAATGCCTTACACCGGATTTAGACATTCAAACTCTAAATGATATGCAAAGGCTGTTAGGGACTATAAATTGGATCAGGCCTGTACTGTCTGCACTCCCCCAACATCAAATTCCCTCCTGGTACACATTGAAAATCCCCGTCTTTCTGCATCACCCACCAAGTGGACCCAGGTCCCTGGGCAAAAACAGTTCCACGGAGAGTTTTGCCCTTTCCAGAGGCTGGAAGGACCCAAACCGCTTTTCCCAACATGCTCTTTACATGTACTACAGGGACCTTATCGCACTCGACAGTATGTAGGGAGCTGGATTGGGTAGGACCATCACGAATGATAGATCCTCAAGTGTTAACCAACCAGGTGGCTTCTGCCAAATGTTTAAATGTTCCGCCACCCATTGCTTTCAACACGGTTTTCAACAACCCATTATACCGTTCGAACTTACCAGAGGTTGGTGCATGATAGGGGATATGACAAATCCACTCAATGCCATGATCTCTGGCCCAAATATCCACAAGTGAATTTTTGAAATGAGTCCCATTATCTGCCTCAATTCTTTCTGGAGTGCCATGTCGCCACAGGACTTGATTCTCCAGACCCAATATGGTGTGTCGGGCGGTAGCATGGGGTACTGCATATGTTTCAAGCCACCCAGTGGTTGCCTCCACCATGGTAAGCACATAATGCTTACCATTGCGAGATAGTGGCAAGGTGATATAATCAACCTGCCACGCCTCCCCATATTTATACTTCTGCCATCGTCCTTCCCCCCAAAGAGGTTTCATCCTCTTGGCTTGTTTAATTATGGCACATGTGTCACAGTCATGAATAACCTGTGCAGTAGCGTCCATAGTTAAGTCCACCCCTCGGTCTCTAGCCCACTTATATGTTGCATCTCTTCCTTGATGGCCCGAGGTCTCGTGGGCCCACCGGGCTAGAAATAATTCACCTTTGTTCTGCCAATCCAAGTCTAGTTGAGCTACCTCAATTTTGGCAGCTTGATCTACCTGATGGTTGTTTTGTTGTTCTTCAGTAGCTCGACTCTTGGGCAC
>JACDJE010001045.1:0-35194 GCA_016647715.1 Pavo muticus
CAAGAGGAATAAGCAGTCCAAAAAAAGTTTCTCTATGCAGATTATAACCACAGAATCACAACTGGGGGGAAAAGTAGTTCTTTGCTGCCTTCCAGTTCAATGCAGGTGTTTTGGGGCAGCCCAATGCCTGCCCTTAGCAGCACTGTGTTGACATGATTCCTCTGCTGATGCATGAAGTATTCAGAGAAGCATGAAATCGTCGTGCAAAACTCTCTTCTTCAATCAAAATATTACATTTAATGCTGCTAAATACTCCATTTAGTGCTGTTTTAAATGTCAGGTTAACACCTGTTGGGAGCTGTGTTTGAGTAAGCTTGCTGGTTCCAATGTGCATAGGGTGGGTATTGGAATGGAGAACACAGACAGCATCAAGAATGGGTTTCCTTCACGTACATCTGAGGCTTTGCCTTTTTTTGTCTCTTATATGCAGCTGTCCAACATCCAGATCTCCATAAGACCACTCTTATTTCATTGCTGTGCCCAGAGCAAAACTTAACCTCTAGATAAGCGCGTTTGTCTCACTTGGAATTGACTTTGCAGCAGAAAATCTTCAGGGACTTTTATATTCCAGAACTTTAGTGGGAGTTGGAAGGCGTCCCTCAGAAGCCTGCAAGTACCAGTGCTGCTTCTCTGGTATGCAAACAAACTCCCTCAGCCAAGCTGTGATCTTGCTTTAGCTGCTTGTGATGTGTTCCTAAGGAAGGTCAGAGGGCCTCTATTTTGAGTGCAATCCTGTTATCTTCAGGCAAGTATGCTTTTTAAACGCATTGAGCCTCCTAAAGGGCTTCTCTAATATTACCTTGGAGTTGATAACTTGAAGTGTCCTTAGGAGAGAGGGTAATATTTGTGTCATGCTGCTCAGCTTAAATGAGTTGCGAGGAGAAAAAAGGGATGTTTTCAGCTTGTGAGGAGCAGCTCCTCCAAGGTGCTGAGCATGATGCCTCTTAACAACAGCAGGCAGCTGCAGGAGGCAGAGAATTTCCCCAAGCTGCTACAGCAAGCCTGGTAGGAGGTTACCTGGTAACAGCAATACTGCGTTAGGAAAACTGTACAGCATTGCATTTCCTATGGCTGTATGCTTCTGTGGCAGGCTTGTCTTCCATGACATCAAACTGTTGTGTTTTAGAGCTTGGTAATGCCTGGCAGAGGCTGGGGATAATGGATATAAAGGCAACACAGCAGAATTTCGTGTGCTTTGTGTGCCCAGTGCTGTCAGGAGAGGAGATCCCCGTTTCTGCTTTGTCATTCAGTTGGCATTGCCACACAAAATAATTCAGCCATGCATATTGCATTGTACAGGAGCCTGTCTGCTGCAGAGAACTCTCAGCTTCTCGATAGCAACAAGTGAAAAGGAGATGTAAATGTCAAGGCTGCCTTTAAGAGTAGGCTCACAAAGTTGTGTTTTCGACTTGTTTTCGCTTTGTTCCGTTTTGATAAGGGGAAGGAGGAGGGTGGTTTCACTTTCTGGTCCCATAGCCCTTGCACAGTGTCACAGCTCTGATGGCGTCCTCCCCTTTGACACAGAGCGACGCGTATGGCTGAAACTGTGCTGCCTCACTTGAGACCATCATGCAAGAAGGCTGTAAAATCAGTTTTGTAGAGCTGCTGTGCAGCACACAGCCTTTGTTTGTCTCAATGCAAACAAGGCAAGGTCTGTTTGATGAGTGAACTCCATGTGATCTCTCTAGTTAAAAAAGCAGGGAAACTTGTGCTTGGTGCCCAAACAAGTGCTGTTAACTGTTGATGCTGTTGGGAGATGATTGATACAAGTTCTACTTCTTGTTACCAGACAAACCCCCTTCACTTTGTAGACTCCTTCCTTTGCCTGGCAGACCCATGCTTTGTGTAAAACTGGAGGTCAGAGCCTTCTCTCCTGCGTGATGAAATCACATTTTTATCTTCCAGTTTCCAGGTTGAATAGCAAAGGTGTAAAAGAAAATTGTTTCACGGTGCACGAATGGAGCCCCAAACACTTCTGCTCTTCTAATGGCATCCTGAGATCGCTCCTCAGCAGTGACTTGAGAACAGGTTTTCCCATTTCCTTTTTTTCCCTTCTCTTGCCTGGACGTTGCAGTGGGGGCTGCCTGAAATCCAGAGAGGATCTCAGCCATCGTTCCCATGGAAGGAGTGGAGGGCAGGGCTATTTAGAGGCAGGCTTATCTGGGCTGCAGCTCACACCCTTACGTCACTTGTGGTTGTGTTTACCCACCTCTCTGTCACAGGCAGTCAGTGTCTAGCTGGAAAATGCTGTCTCTTTTCAGAGGGTGGCAGCTGGCAAAAGGCAGTCTGTGCAGAAGCATTATTCTGCTCTGCTCCATGCAGGTGGATTTCCTGGGCAGCATTTAGATGCTGTTTTCCACCCACAGCAGCCAGGGATGCTCATTTCTTGTAGGAACAGTGAGTGCAAGGAGTGTTGTTTTGCTGGCACGAGGTTTCCATACTTAGGAAGAGGTTCAGTGAGGAGGACTTGTTCTTTTTCATAGCTCAACCCAGCAGTGGATTGATGAGCTGACTTCTTATCTGGCTACATCTGTACGGTGTTATGAAAGGCAATGGGCTCTGCTGTCCAAGTCTCGTGATTCTTGCACTTCAAGGCGTTTTGCAAGCTTTCCCTTGGGATCAACAGTGTTCTGAAGATGCTGAGCATTGGAATGCCAGTGCTGAGGGTGGAGGGCTGCGTGCTGGGAGGGCTGGGGGAGCTCCGGGTTCAGCATTTGGCTCAGGATGGGGTGCAGGATGCAGAGAAGCAGAGGTGCAGGAGCCGTGAAGGTTCAGACAGCTTCAACTACCATTATTTCCCAGGTCACGGGAGAGCTCCAAGGTGTTGGGAGGTTGTGATAGCAAAGCCAATGCTCTCAAAGAACTGAAGCTAAAAAATCACTGCTGTGCCACCTCTCTTTGTCACAGTTCATGCTTAAGGAATGTAGAACTCCAAGGTATCTCTAAGACCCACCCCAAAGGCTTATTTTTTTAAGAGCTCTTAATGTTTTAGGCTTGATACTGAGCTTCCCTTTGCTTGGCTTCTGCTGAAGCACGAGCCTCATTTGCTCTTTGTAGATGACAGCAATCTCAGGTCTGATGTGAGAACATATTTCAGCTTTCCTCACTGTTTGATACTCAGTTTTATGTGTGCCTGTCAATAGGAGTGCTTTGTTACCTCTTACTGTTAATTGTGGCAGTGAGAAACTGCACTGATTGCATTCCTAACGGAGCTCATTATTCCTGGCTGTTAATTGTAATACCTTTGCCAGCTTCTGGCCTGCCCTGGAGCTGATGGAACAACTCCAGGCTGCCTTTGATTTCCTTCAGGTGCCGTTTCACTGCTTCTTTTTGCTCTCCTCTGAACAGCCCTCTTCCTAATGATGCCAGAGGAGTTTAACCCCTGGGAAGGTGTTTGTCACATGAAGGTTTGGATGAATCCTTCCCATCTGCAAGGAGCTGTGTGCACCACTGAGTCAGCAGGGAGACTCTCAGCACTGAGGTTAAACACTGTTACTCAGCCCTTGGAGGGGATTGAGTGTACCCTCAGTAAGTTTACAGATGACACCCAGTTGGGAGGTGGTGTCGATCTGCCTGAGGGTAGGGAGGCCCTTCAGAGGGATTTGGATAAGATGGATCACTGGGCTGAGGTGAATGGGATGAGGTTCAACAAGGCCAAGTGCTGGGTCCTGCAATTAGGCCACAACAACCCCATGCAGCGCTATGGGCTTGGGGATGAGTGGCTGGATGGCTGTGAAGAGGAAAGCGACCTGGGGGTGTTGGTTGGTGCTCGGCTGAACATGAGCCAGCAGTGTGCCCAGGTGGCCAAGAGGGCCAAGGGCATCCTGGCCTGCATTAGAAACAGTGTGGCCAGCAGGAGCAGGGAGGTGATCATCCCCCTGTACTCAGCACTGGTGAGGCCGTACCTCGAGTGTTGTGTTCAGTTTTGGGCCCCTCACTACAAGAAGGACATCGAGGCCCTGCAGCGTGTCCAGAGAAGGGCAACAAAACTGGTGAGGGGTCTGGAGCACAAATCTTATGGGGAGCAGCTGAGGGAGCTGGGATTGTTCAGTCTGGAGAAGAGGAGGCTCAGGGCAGACCTCATTGCACTCTATAACTGCCTGAAGGGAGGCTGCGATGAGGAGGGGTTTGGCCTCTTCTCCCAGGCAACAAACAGGACCCGAGGAAACGGCCGCAAGTTGTAGCAGAGGAGGTTTAGGTTGGACATAAAGAAGAACCTTTTCTCTCAGAGAGTGGTCAGGCACTGCAATGGCTGACCAGGGGGGTTGTGGAGTCGCCATCCCTGGCAGTGCTCAAGAGGCTCCTGGATGAGGAGCTACCAGATCTGGTTTAGTGCTGGTGGTAGCAATGGGGATGGGAGGCTGGTTGGACTGGATGATCTTGCAGGTCCTTTCCAACCTTGTGATTCTATGATTCTTTGGCTGCTTCAGAGCTGCCTTCTGGCTCCCACTTTTACATAAGGGCTGGGTGATTTATTTCTAGCCACATTTCTGAAGCTCACCTCTCTCTTAGCAGCACTGGGTGAGTTGCTGTTATCCCCGTGCAGGTAGCTGAGCTGTTTGCTGAAGCATTCTCATAGATGTGGGAGCTCCTTCCCGAGCTACTCCTAGCTGCTCCAGCAGTCTGCCTTCATTCCCTGCTGTGTCTTTGCACAATGGATGGAGCCCATGGCACACCCGTGGCTTTGCATGGATTTTTGTGCTGTCTTTATCTTACAGGCTGAGGTCAGGGCTCAAAGAGGGAAGCTGTGATGAGGTTCTTGTGCTTCCCCTCCTGGAGGGGCTGTGCCCATCCCTAAACAGCTCAGCTTCCCTGCCTACTGACTGCATGCTGTTTAGTGTTGAGGAAGCTACTCTATCCTGCTTTTAATGAGCAGTGCTGACAGCACGTGCAGACAGATCCCATAGGAAATCACCTTCCAGTATTTCCATGCAAACAGTGACACAAATACACATTTCCTTTTCTTTTCTGCCGCTTCCCTTTATATCAACAAGGGCACACCTGCAGAAATTTGGGGTGCAAAATGATTATCTTGCCTACCAATATTGTTTTAGCCCCAGTTGTGTTAGTCTGTGTCCCTGCTGGTGATCTCCTACATGTGAATTTCCTCTGGTTTGTGTTCTCCAGGATTAGAAAGATTTCCCTTCAGAACAAGTTGTATTGCAGCCCTGTCGCATGATGGCAGCCATATCTTCAGAAGTCTGTTAATTAAAGTCTGTTGGAATCACACTTAAGCAGAGCACAGAGGGTCGTCATTAGTGGTGCAGAGTCCAGTTGGAGACCTGTAACTACTGGTGTTCCCCAAGGGTTGGTGCTGGGTCTGGTCTTGTTCAATGTCTTCATCAATGACCTTGATGAGGGGATAGTGGCCACCCTCAGCACGTTTGCTGACGATACGAAGCTGGGAGGATTGGCTGACACACCTGAAGGCTGTGCTGCCATTCAGCGAGGCCTGGACAGGCTGGAGAGCTGGGCGGTAAGAAACCAGATGAGGTGTAACCTCATCTTGCACCTAGGGAGGAATAATTGCATGCAGTGGTGCAGGTTGGGGGATGAGCTGCTGGAGAGGAGCTCTGCAGAGAGAGACCTGGGTGTCCTGGCGGACGACAGGTTGGCCATGAGCCAGCAGTGTGCCCCGGTGGCCAAAAAGGCCAATGGCATTCTGGGCTGCATTAAAAAGAGCGTGGCCAGCAGGTCGAGGGAGGTGATCCTCGCCCTCTACTCTGCCCTGGTAAGGCCTCATCTGGAGTGCTGTGTCCAGTTCTGGGCTCCCCAGTGCAAAAAAGACAGGGATCTCTTGGAAAGAGTCCAGCGGAGGGCCACAAAGATGGCGAAGGGCCTGGAGCATCTCCCCTGTGGAGAAAGGCTGAGTGAACTGGGGCTGTTTAGCCTTGAGAAAAGAAGACTGAGAGGGGACCTGATCCAGGTCTATGAATATCTAAGGTGTGGGGGGGGCAAAGTGGCCAGGCCAGACTCTTTTCAGCAGTGTGTGGAGACAGGACGAGGGGAAACGGCCAGAAACTGGAGCATAGGAACATAGCAGCAATGTGTGCAAGAACTTCTTTACGGTGAGGTGACGGAGCACTGGAACAGGCTGCCCAGGGAGGCTGTGGAATCTCCTTCTGTGGAGATATTCAAGGCCTGCCTGGACGCCCACCTGTGAGACCTGGTGTAGGGAACCTGCTTTGGCAGGGGGTTGGACTCGATGAGCTCTGGAGGTCCCTTCCAACCCCTGTGATTCTGTATTCTGTGACTGGGCTGAGTCCTTTCTTTGATTGCTTCAAATAGGAGTGATGGATGGATGGGGGAATGGGAACAAGATGGCATCACAGGCAGCAGATTAACTGGACTGCTAAGACGTTTTTCTGGTTAGGTCTTGGAAAAACATGTCTAACTCTGAAGGAATTGAGGGTCAGAAGCCATCAGCCACTGCAAGCTCTCATTCTGGAGGACAAAAATAGACTTCTCCTGTACTACCCTGATGCAAATCGAGTACGTGTTGGTGCAGGGCTGTTTGTTCTCCCTCTCGTTTCTCACAGCTCTTCCAAATAACAGATCAAGGTGTTTGTATGCAGACGTGGCTCCGAGGTGGGGTAGAGCTGCTTTCAGACGACGGATCCCAGAGGTGCCTGGGAGATTTCTGTCTTGTTTCTGTCTCTGCAGGGATGGTGAGGGCTGCTGGCTCCATGAATGCTGTGATAGGAGGCAGAGAACCCAGCACTGAAGCCTCCAAAACATCCCCTCAAGTGTTATAAGGGAGGAGGCAGGTTGTGCTCTTAACAGTAGGAAGTTCTGGGGGAATGCCAGAACGAACAACCTATTTTTGTGCTCTTTTGTGTACAGTAGCTTCTCTAAAGGACACCAAGCCTGCTGCATTTACCTTTCTTCATTTCCTGGAATATACAGAGCCCAGAGCGTGTGCTGAGCTGGGGACCAGGCAGAGGATTAGCCAGATGAGTCACAGGGATGTGCAACTTTACATCAGTCGTATTTGCTGACGCTGAGCTCAGGTTCTCCTGTCAGACAGTTGTTCTGCTAAATGCAAACTATGCATACCTCTGATCACGTCCCACTGGCAAGCTGAGCTTGCCTGTGTTCAAAATAAAGTGAGTGGCTTTGGGAACATGAGATGGCAGTGGGTGTTTTCTTAGTTCAGCCTCTGTGCAAACATTCACCCTCTTTGTGATGCTATCTGCTCCTGGTCTCAGTGTGTGAGCATGCCCTCATTTCAGTGCGTGCCTTCCACTGGGGTGTGCTTTTCAGGGGGGATGGGGAAAGGAGTCCCATATCAACATAGATGGAAACCGACCTTCATCACTGAGGTTTGTTTTGCTTTTGGGACGAGATCCAGCAGGCACCAACTTGGTGGGGTATTTTGATGGAGGAACAAGAGAAACTTGAATTCAATTGCTCTGAGCACAACTGCACAGCATGAGAAACTCAAACCTGGGCCTGCCCAGGACACGAGATGCTTTGTGCCCACTTGGCTGTACTTTTCTTGGTCCAAATCAAGCATGGGCACTTGCGTACATATTCCTTCTGTTGGTAAGGGTCTCCAGACTCCTTGTTTCACCCTTCTGAGCTTGTAAACCTTTAGAAGAGGATATCCTCCAGCCAGGCAGCAATGGGAGGATGCCTTGCCTTGATGTCACCTTGAGGCTGGAGGTCTTTGGCACCTGCTGTTGGAGATGGGCACTGCTGTGTGGGTAAAGCATTGAGAAAGGGGGGCAGGGAGCAGAGCAGGCAGCTTTTCTGGATGTGGGACATCAAACCACTATTGAAAAACACTGAGATTTTCATAACTGAAGCTGTTAGGTTTGTATCCATCAGACTAATTATGTTGGCCTTGGTCCTGTAAATGAGGATGAGAATAGCAGAGGCTTTAATAAAGTTGGTCCCTGTTGTTCTAGCTGTCAATGCCTCAAAAAGCAACTTCATTCTTTTCTTTAGTGGGGTATTGGCACTTTCCATCGCTGTGTTTTGTTAGCCTGGCAGAAAGTCTAAATAAAGCAGTGCTTTGCTTCAAGGAAGGTGCACAAGGAATAGAATTTCTTCAGCTAATTTCATCTACCAGCACTGAATGCTGAACTGTATCTCTGTACTGGGCAGAAAACGTTTGGCAGGGAGATAGCTCACTTGTTTCTATGGCAACTGAGATCATGTCAGGGATACTTGGGCTGGGGGGGAAGTGCTTACAGCTTCTGTTGCAAGAAAACCCTTTGGAAATGTGAGCACAAGTTTCATCTCTCTTGCTTACAGGAATTAAGCTGTTTAAGGGAAGCTAAGACAACTTGGTTCTTGTCTTTAGGGTGGTAAAATATTTGTCCACAGTGTTTTATCCCTGCGTAATTCATTCTCCTGTTTCTTAAGGAACTTTGCAGTATCTGAGCTGATGAACTGATCGAGTGCTGGGCTTGTCTGTGGTGCTGGCCAAGCAGATCTGCAGCACAGAGGTCTGTCGAAGGGTCAAGGAGGGAGCACAGTCCTGTGGTTACGGAAGGAGATGTCAGGATGTCTGGCTTAACTCTCTCCAAGTCTGAAGGCTTTTGTTTCAGCTGCAGAAACAGGAGAGAAGAGCACAGAGAGGCATCAGGAACGTGGCAGGAAACCATCTATTAGACCCGGCTCCCCTGAAGCACTGGTTGTGCCAGCATTACCACACGCTGTGTTTGCAGTCTGTGGCTTAATGCAGCCCAGACCCACTCCTCGCAGTCACAACCTCTTCGTGGAAGCATCAGCTCTGTAATGAGCTTAAATGTTCACCAGCAAGCCCTGGGTGGGCATCATGCAGTGCTGTCTGTGCCAGGTTGCATTGCTGCTCCCTTTGTGGAGCGTGTTGCTGTCTGCTGAGCAAGGAGGTGGTGGGAGCAGGCTGAGGGTGTTAGCAGGGCAATGTCACAGCTGGATTCAGTAGCCCAGGGCGTGGGGCATCACACTCAGCCTTAAACAAGTTCTTGAGCACCTCACTCAGCTGCTTCCAATGATGGTTGGGAGGCTGATGGTTACAATTTGCATAAAAGGCTTTTATGGTGTCAATTATTGAGTCCTTTCCGCAGCCTACATCTGGCACAACGTCCTGTATAATCTCAGCACCCCGCTGAGAGAGGTGGAAGGAGGGAGAGGAGCTGATTTCCAGCACTGCTCAGTTGTTTCCAAAATGATGCTGTTAAAACGTGTGTTTGCCATTGCTTTGGTGATTGCTTCCACCAGGAGAAACGTTTCCTTCCAGCTCCATCAGGCTTGCATTGAGCAAGACAGGCACCAGCAGTGAGCTCTACAGGTGATGTTGCATCCTAACAGCATCCCTTTATGTTGACAGGCTCTTGTCTGCCTTCTTTGTAAATAAGCTGGCAGTGTTTGTTGCAGCTTTGGGTGTTGCATGTTGGTTGCACAACCTCCCCACTTCCCACTGCTGGAGGTGAAGTGGGATGCATGCACTGTCCCACTGCAACCCTAATATTTCACATTGCAAGGCATGGATTTAGCACTGCACCCGAATCAGTGCAGCTGATAATGATTTTACACCCATTTAGCTGCAGTATCAGTGCCTGTACAAGAAATTATCATCTGGGCTATGGCAGAGATCCACTCTGCCCATCCCAACAGCTGCTAGCTTGGCTCTTTGCAGCATCCCATTCTTCTGTCCCTTGAGCTATGCAGTTGCTTTTATCCTTCTATTCTTGGCCAGGAGTGGAAGAGAGAAAGGCATCCGTGCTCTTTCTTTTGGTCCCTGAGCACTCTGTGAAACTTTTGCACCACAGACAGGGAGCAATTTGCCTGCCTTGCACTCAGCCCTGCAATGGTAGTGCTTTGGGAATAAGATGCTGGCTTGGATCTGCATTCTCATTTCAGCATTTAGTCCTTTTATCCCATTGCCAGTGACTTGTGCAATCTGATTAATACTTGGACTGCATTAAAATCCTACTTAAGGCTTTTGATTTTAGCTTGCACAGATAATGGCTGTAACTCTGAGTATCCAAGAACTTCCATACTCATTTCAATGGAATTGGTCACATTCACTTTTCTTCCCTAGATCCCTATTCCTAAAGGTAACTTAGAAGCCCAGAAGGAGAAACTGAAATAAAGCCAAGCTGTATTTCTTCACCCCCTCATGAATGCAGGTAGAGGTGTTTCTTTTAGCTCTCCTCCTTGACCTCAGCCCATGGGAATGGGAAGCAGCAAGCACAGAGCCCAGCAAGGAAGAGGCATCGTGGGATGTGATGGGAGCAGTGCTGGCTCTTCACATGCCTGCAGAAGCTCCATTGTATTTTTAGCTGCCTCCATCTGACAGCACGTAGCTGTCCTTGTCTGTTCTAAGAACCTGGCCTGCAGCCACTGCTACCTTACAGCTGGGGAGCAATTATCCTTCCCTGCCTTCACTAAGGGAAAAGCCACTCAAGTCTCACTGCTCCAGTGAACTACAAACACCCTCTTTGGATTTGGACACAGCCAACCACTCCCAGCGTTTATTTTGGTGGGGTCTCTCTGCTTTCTGACTATGGGAGAGCCCAGAGGGCTGCAGCATTCCAACAGGATGAAGTTGTGTTGTTTGCAGAGCTCCCAGCGCTTGCCTTCCTCCTCTTCTATTCCCCCTCTTCTTCCAGGAGTTCAAAGTAGCTCTGAAGCCAAATGCCCTGGGCTCCACCTGCTCATTGCTCCCCAGGGATTGGCATTTTCCTTCCTTGCTTCAGAGATGCTGAAACGAGGGGCAAAATGTGCCTGCTTGGGTCTGTCCTCTATTCCTGAGCTGGGCTAGAAGAAAAACAAGCTCAGTGCTTGTAATCCTTTTTCTACCACTGGTCTTCAGTAACTTCTTGCCTCACCTTGGTTTGTTTACCCCCAAATGCAGGACTTTGTGCTGGGCTCTGGAGCAGTAATACAGGGGGCAGGGACAGCAGGTGCTATCTCTTTCCTCTACATGTTTCTCCTGTGGCCAGAGAGGATGGCTGGGCCTGAGAGATAAGCCACGTTCTTCCTCTTCAGCTTTCTGAGGATGGGCTCGGTGTTATTTTTAGTGCCCACATATTAAGTTAGCACTTGAAAAGTCTGTCTGGAAGCCTTGAGCCTGTCTGCTTGGAGGCCTTTCTGTCTAATTTGGGCAATGCTGCATTCTTGGAGACCTGCCTGGGGGTTGAGAGACCTTGTAAAAATTCCTGCTAACAAGCTCGTGTCCCTTTGTGCACTTGCTGTACTTTGAGGTGCTTCTTAAACAACTGCAAAGTGTTTTTAACTGTTCAGAGGAAACAGATCCTTTCCTGCAGTCACTGCTGAGGATGCCAGAGAGTGAAGTGCATCAATCACCTAAAACATGTAATGTTTGTGTTTTAGGTGACTGCTTTCCTGGCCTCTTCCTCTCCTGTCTGCAGAAGCAGAATGGCAGTAGGTGTTGCATCCTGGGGACTGCTGAGTTTCTTCACTCATAGAATCATGGGGTTGGAAGGGACCTTGCAGCTCCCCACCCCTGGTGTGGGATGGTTGCCCCCACCAGTTCAGGCTTCCCCAGGTTCCATCCAGCCTGGCCTTGGGCACCTCCAGGGATGGGGCACCCATAGCTCCTTCTCTGGGCCAAACTCATCGTTGTCACTGTACCTAGGAAAGCTTTTCTCTCTCTTTAAGTTGCAGGAATCAGAATCTGAGAACAAGCTGGATGGAGAGACCGCGTCAGACAGCGAAAGCAAGTCTGAATTTGGAGGATCACCCCCGGTGCCAACATCAGATGACACTCCAGAGGTCCTGAACAGAGCTCTCTCCAACCTGTCCTCAAGGTAGCCCTCACTCAGCATTGTTCTGCTCTGCTGCCAGGGCTCCTGCCTTTGCCATGTGGCTTTCCACACCCTGGCAGCGTGGTGATGGCTGCTGGAAGTTCAATGGTAGTGCTGCCCTCTCCCTCTCTCACATGCAAAGAGGAAGGTGTCCCTGAGGCCACAGGGAGCAGAAATGATGGTAACATTAGCAAGGCTAGCAGAGCGCAGTGCTCAGGGCTGCTCTACGTGGAACCAGGGCAGAGGAGTGCTGCAGGAGGGCAGCATCACTGCCTGCTTGGTCTTGACAGGCGAAGGGAGGCCTTGGTGAGGCTGAAGACATTGTGTTCAGCTTTGACATCACTCTCAGCACTCAGCTGGGATGGCTTTTAACCACTGGTGTGACCTACTTGTGTAGGAGTGCGTGGGGAAAAATGTGCTGGTAAGGACAAGATTTGAGAAGAAGCTGGGAATGTATTCTGCAGGCTGCTTTGGGGCACAGGAAAAAGCATCTCTCTCAGGTGTTCTCTGAGGATGGGAAATGCTCAAGGCAGGATTTGTTGGACAGTAGCAAGGGTACAACATGCCAAAGCCTGTGCTGCTCCTGGAAAAAGAACTGCAAGGTTTGGTAATGATTTCCAGCTTGTCTAAGGTGTGGGAAACCTGCAGCAGAACAGGAACAGATGCCCTGCCCTGCCTTTTTCAGTGTCTTTTGAGATACTCTGTGCCTGACTAATACTTTCTAAGTTTAGTGGTGCTCAGTCTTCCCTGCTAAGAACCAGGCTGTAGCCTTGCAGCTGTTGCAGCCAGGCTTTGATCAGCAGAACAAGATCTCTGCAGCACCAAGAAGAAATCTGGGGTTTCCAGGGCTCAGTTTCCTGCTTTCATGACGTGCAGAGAACAGAAGGGCTACCCTGCTTCCTTACTTTGTTCTGCCTTTCTCTAACTTCTTTCCTTCTCTGTGACCTAGATGGAAGAATTGGTGGGTAAGAGGCATCCTCACCCTGGCAATGATCACCTTCTTCTTCATCATCATCTACCTGGGACCCATGGTTTTAATGACAATAGTAAGTGTTCACAGCAGTGGGGGAGAAAGTTGCTGGGGCTGACAGCTCAGAGCCTCCTATTTTGGAATGGTTTTGTCCATTTTTGAGGAAGGAGGTGTTTCAACGTGTTTACATCTTTTTGTTGTCTCTTTGTGCAGGTGATGTGTGTCCAGATCAAATGTTTCCATGAGATTATCACCATTGGCTATAATGTGTATCACTCGTATGACCTGCCCTGGTTCAGGACACTCAGCTGGTGAGTAGGGAGACTAATCCTCTCCCAGTGCTTGTGTGCAGCTTCACCTCATTGCAGACAGGTAGCTCCAAACCAGAGGGATTGCTGTGTGTTGACCAGAGTAATATGTTAGCAGCTCTTGTAAGGGAAAAGCCTTCTCTAAGTTGTCATCTGTTTTGATAGAACTTGTGCTGATCAAGTTTATCCCATTGTTTGTGAAGCATGGATGTTTGAGTCCCATGATTTGTGCAAGGGACAGCATTGACAGTCACCATTAAGTGACAGACGTGGTTGCTGGGATGGGTGTCTGTAGGTGATTGTGAAGCAGGGCTGAACACTGAGGCATAACTGTGCTGATGAGCAGCTCTGGCTGCCACAGAGAGGCTGGGAGAGAGCAGCAGTGCTTTTAGGGTGTGTGGGCGATGCTTTTAGCATGCAGGAGTTCACAGAGGCCTGTTGAGGAGTGCCACCTAAAGGCAGGCAGTCCTTGTGCATCAGGAGGCCAAAGCCAAACCCATACAGTGCTAAGATCCATTGCAGAGTGGAGCTGAGTGCTGCTGCCACTGGTTTATTTCTCACCATTTAGAAATGTCACCTTCATTTAAGCCCATCACTTGCAGGGTGGTGGCTCTTTGCATCGTATAAGAGCAATGTAAAGGCTTTGGAAATGCAAAGCCACTTTCTGTCTTTCTTTAGGAGCCTTTTAGGGTCCTGCTAACGAGCATCTGCCTCCTCCACAGGTACTTCTTACTCTGTGTTAACTACTTCTTCTATGGTGAGACTGTGACAGATTATTTCTTCACCCTGGTTCAGAGGGAGGAGCCCCTGCGGATTCTCAGCAAATACCACCGCTTCATTTCCTTTGCCCTCTACTTAACAGGTAGAGACCACATTTTCTGCTCTTAAACCTGTCTGGGCTGGAAGTCTGAAATCTCCTTGAACGACTCTTGCCCTAAGCATTGTATGCAATTCAATACCTATAGCAAATTATTTCTGTTCTTAGTGATGTTGTAACTTGACCACGTGGTGACAAATCCCTTAAATGAGGCTCTGTAGAAGAAAACTCCCTAAACTCTATGAGAGTTAGGCTTGATGTTTAACTATACAAGTACAATTTGTAGGCAACGTTATTTTGTGACTTCCAGATAGCAATGCTGTACTGAACATTAAAACCTAAGAACTATGTGCCTTCTCATGGGGGGAAAAGAATATTTACTGTTGAAGAAGTGTTTCCTCCATTCACTCTTTTTCTGTCTCTCACCAGGTTTCTGCATGTTTGTCTTGAGCCTGGTGAAGAAGCACTATCGCCTCCAGTTCTACATGGTAAGGTTAAACAGGGGCTGCCTGCCTCTATTTGGAGGCAGAATGATGAATAATATAGGCTGCTTGAAAATGTTATGTAGATAAATACATGCTTCTGTGCTGGCTGCGTGCTGTAATGCTGCCCCAAAGGAAAGTTACTGTGAGCAGACTGTAGATCTGGGGAGATAATCTGACAACATTTCCCTCCAGTCATGGATTCTCTCTGCACTTAAGAAACTTTCTGCAAGCTGAGGTGACTGCAGAAGGCTGTTTGACCCTTGTGTTGAGGGCAGATTGCCACTGGGGTTGACTGGCTGTGTTTCCCTTTTCCCAGATGCCAAAGACATTGCTCCTGTTTGACCACCAGTGTTAGTTTTGCTTTCCAGTTTAATCAGCACACAGGGACACAGCTTGGATATCCATCAGCCTTTTGCTTCTCAGCTAGTCAGAAGGCTGAGTGAGATGTATGGGAGAGGAAGGGGCTAAAGAGCACTCGGTCTGGCAGAACTCTACCCAATGAAGGTCAGCTCTGGGCTTGAGCTGAAGAACATGCCATAAATCACCAGGGGTGGCTGTTCCCTGTTCCTCATGCCCCTTGGTGTTTCTCATGGTGCAGGTGCATGCTAGCACATGTGCATGAGCTGTTCTCAGTCTGAGAGGTAGCTAACAGCATCTGAGTTCTGCCAGCGGTGCGTGTGAGCGGTGTCTCAAGGCAGGCTTGGACTGCATGCTGTCTTCTCTTCCAGTTTGGATGGACCCATGTGACCTTGCTAATTGTTGTTACCCAGTCGCACCTCATCATTCACAACCTCTTTGAAGGAATGATATGGTGAGTTGCTGTGTGTTCTGACTCGCTTTGATTTCCTCGTACAGATTATCACAGAATCGTGGAACGATTTGGGTTGGAAGGGACCCTTAAGGATCATTTAGTTCCAACCCCTCTGCTGTGGGCAGGGACATCTTTCCCTAGGTTAGCTTGCTTAAAATGCTGTCCAAACACTTGAACACTTCCAATGACAAAGCACCCATAAATTCTCTGGGCAACCTGTTCTGATGCCTCACCACCCTGATGTAAAATATTTCTTCCATACATCTACCCTTATTCAGTTAAAAATGTTGCCCCTCGTCCTGTCACTACAAGCCCTGCTAAAAAGGGTTTCTCCATCTTTCTTAGAAGTCCCCTTTATGTACTGTTAGGCCATAATAAGGTCTTCCTGGAACCTCTTACCACGTTTTGAGTTAAAAACTTTTATGATTGCTGTTTTTCTTGACAAATGACCCAGGACAAAGTGCTTCCTGTTCGGAATAGAAGAGCAAAATGTTGAGCAATTCCTCAGGTACTCGGGACTTGCTTTGTGCAGAGAGCTGTATTAAAGCATCTGCAAATTGCAGTGCAGGGACATCTCAGGCAGTGCTAGGCCCATTTAATTGCCTTCTCTGCCCACCCATATCTAGCAAATGGACAGGAGAGTGCTGCTCAGCACTCGGTTTTGGGCAGCGTTGCCAGCATAATGTTAAAAGCATCAGTGTGAAAGGGAGGAGATTGCAACCTGCTGCCTTCCCCAGCTTACATCAACTGCTGTGCAGAGGAAAAGCCATTTTCAGGATGGGGCTCTCAGTCTTCATCTTCCCCAGACCAGCAGAGCCAGGAACTAATTTTGGCTGCTCTGAAGATTGCATGTTCCTGTGCACCCCTCAGCCAGCCCAGAGTGCTTTGTGAGCAGCCTGCTTAGAGCTGAAGTGCAGCCTTTCTGAGAGGAAAGGAGGGCAGCTACCTAACAGCATGCCACGTGTGACAAAAGAAAATGTGCTTCAAACAATCTGTTCTGGGTACACAACATGCTCTTTAGTCCAGAGCACTGGAATAACCTCTGAGATTGTCCTGAGAGCTTCAAATCATTGCTCCTAACATGTGAGATTGCGTTGGATAGGGAGGTATTCATGTGATAGCCCTGCAGAACGTTTTAAGAGGCAGCTGCCTGCTTAGTTAAGGCTTGGAGTTGTCTGATTGGACACTTGAAATGGTTTTGCTCTTCCCCCATGTAGGTTCATCGTCCCGATCTCCTGTGTGATCTGCAATGACATCATGGCATACATGTTTGGCTTCTTCTTTGGCCGCACCCCGCTAATCAAGGTTCGTGATTCTTTGGTGAACAAAAGATGCATTTTAGCTTCTTCACATCTTAATCCTGTGTTCCCTCATCTCCAGCCTTGTGGCTTTGCAGAGGTCTGAAGCAAGCCTCCAAATGAAACTTAGTGCGTGCCCCAGTCTGTGTTGCAGTGAGCATCGGTGCACAGCTTGTAATGACCCCCTTCTTTCTCTCCCCCTGGCAGCTGTCCCCAAAGAAGACCTGGGAGGGTTTTATTGGAGGGTTTTTTGCCACCGTTTTGTTTGGGTTACTGGTAAGTAGCAGTCGTGCTGCTTATTTCTTTGGCTTCCCTATGTAAGGTGACAAGGTTTTGGCTAAAAACTGCACGCAAACTTTAAGCTCTACTGGCTCTTCTCAGAAAATTTACCTTTTTCCTACTGACCTGGATTTGAACTGGTCTGTGGTTCTGGTTTGCACTGTATGCAGATCCTGCTGATGGGGCAGGACACTGCAGGACGTTTTTAGCCCCCATCAGCCCCTGTGACACATCCATTGCTTTAGTTACCCTTGAAACTCTACTCTTGTACCTTGAAGGGGAGAGACTACAGCATTTCCACAGATGCTGTGGGTGGGTACAGCCAAAGCATCTGGGGCTGCTGTTGGATAAATGCCCATTTCAAAGGCTGTGTGGGGAGCTCTGTGCTCTTGGAATGTTTGTACCTGGTTTTGTGTCGATCAGTGCGTGTGGCTGCATCCATCTGCTCAGCCAGACAGTGTCAGTTTGTTTGTAAAGGGCTCTGATCAATGCTTGCTGAACAGATGCAATTACTAAACAGAAACGCTTACTCTGCCTTCAGCCAATTACTGCTCTCAGGAAAGTAATCATCTTAGTGAAGCTGGCAGTGTAGCTCCCTCCTCACCGTGTCTCCTTGAGTGGCCTTTTCCCTTAAGAGCACCTCTGCCTCATTGCCCAGGAAGGTGTTAATCATAATTTCTCTTACTGCATCTTTATTTCTCTCCTTTTGAAGCTGTCCTATGTGATGTCTGGCTACCGGTGCTTCACTTGTCCTGTGGAGTTCAACAATGACACCAACAGCTTCACAGTGGACTGTGAGCCATCAGAGCTGTTCCAGCTACAGGAGTACAACATCCCCTTGGTGCTGCAGTCCGTGGTGGGCTGGGTAGGACTCTCTCTGTTTATCGAGGCCTTATTTATCATGATAGGAACATGAGAAAAAGAGATCAGGGCTTTATTTTGGTGGTAGTCAAAGGAACATGGCAAGGGATGGTGGTACATCCAGAAAAAAGGGGGGAATTTTAGTGGTGCTCCATTTGGATTGAAGACTCGGTGCAACTGTTCCACATCTGGTGGGACATGAACCCGTTTGAAAAGCAGCTGGCCTAGAGCACGGTTAAGAGGGAAAGATGGGCAAGAAGTGAGCAGTGCTATTTTAGGTGGAAATCCTTCTCTGACACGTTGTGGGTTTTTTTTTCCTTGCAGAAGACAGTCCGGATGTACCCCTTCCAAATCCACAGCATTGCTTTGTCTACTTTTGCCTCCCTTATTGGGCCATTTGGAGGCTTCTTTGCTAGTGGATTTAAGAGAGCCTTCAAAATTAAGGTGAGGATATGCACCATCATTTGCAGTAGATAATATAAAGACTGAACAGTTACTGAGCAGTCTCTCCAAGGAGACAAGTTGGGAGCTTTGGGAAGGGAATGTTCAGTAACAAATAGACCAGTGGGGCATGATTCAGTTTTGTGGGGTTTTCTTTTTTAGTTTTATTAAATGAATGTGGGGAGAGACCTTAAAATATCAACTGCAATATTCTAGACACTGCTTTGGTGCAGAACTGGAGGTAGATGAATAAAGCATCCTGACTCAGTCAGGGTGTTTTGCAGTCTGAGGCTTGCCTCGATGTCTTGCAGGCTGGTTTTAGATACAAACAGTCTCTGTGCAGCTAAGATAAAGGCAGGACACATTTGTAAGAGATAAACATTGGCCTTCCTTGACCTCTGAGTGACGGATCTGAGTTAAGCCTTGAGGCACTGGTGGCCTTCATAAAGGAGAAACTTTTAGAACCAGAGGAGAGATCAAGCAAAATTTCTTCTTAGTCAAGCTTTTGCCTTCTGGGTAGAATTAGAGGAGGGGTGTGAGCGTGGCACATAGGCACACTTCAGTAAATACAGCTAATGGGCATCTGAAACTTTAATGTAATCCTTTCTGCTTTGCACAGGACTTTGCCAACACAATTCCAGGGCATGGAGGTATCATGGATCGCTTTGACTGTCAGTATCTGATGGCTACCTTTGTGAACGTGTACATTGCAAGCTTTATCAGGTATTTATTGCTTTTCAGTGAAGTCTGGGAACCTACTCAAACTCAAATGACATACAGTACAGGCATGCAACATAAGGCAGTTGATATTCCTGTGAGATAAATGTCTAAAAACACAAGACAAGGAAAGAGAAGGAACAGGGGCTTGAAAAGGGAAGCGTCTTCCATAACAGTCACATAGAGCTGGAAACACAATCAGTTTCCTAAGCTCTGTTACTCCAGTACTCTTGCATGACCCTTCTGCTCTCCTGTGAATCTTGAACAGGGTTTCCCCTGAGCTGATCAAGCAGCAAAATCTTAGTCCTGTTGCAGTATGCAGATGTTCAAGAATAGGAGAAAGCCCACGGATGCACAGAAGCTGTACTGAAGGAGAGGAGGAACTGAATTTACATGGGTGTTTTTATTCTAGAGGGGGAGCATCTGTTAATAGCAGAAAATCCAGGGCCCTATCGAAACAGATGAGGTTTGGTTGTTGGTTTTGCTTACAGCTCAGCATGCTGTCTTTTGAATCCATTTCCCCATCTCCAGATTGGATTCCCTGGGTAAAACTGCTGTGAACAAACAGGCATTTGGGTTCCTGGAGCACTGGGACTCACTGCTAACCATGCTTTTGTGTTTCAGAGGTCCCAACCCGAGCAAACTGATCCAGCAGTTCTTAACCTTGAGGCCAGACCAGCAGCTGCACATCTTCAACACGCTAAAAGCACACCTGGTTGATAAGGGTGTGTTAGGTGGCTCAGAGGATGCATAGACAGCCAAGTGATTTGGGACAGGACTGAAAACAGACAAGCCTCCCCATGGAAATTCCTGGCTTGCCTGATTTAAGACAATAACAAGGCCTCATTTCACTGTAACTTTTCTTCCTTTCTTGGTAAATGTTTGCATTTGTGTTGGTTTTTTTTTTTTTAATATATAATATATTTATATAGCTTTGGTTCAAATGAGCAAACCTGAGTTTGTAGCTGGAAAGGAGTGAAGACTTGGAAGGAGTTGGGTGAAGCAAGAGGGTACAGCTGTCCTTGTGGTCAGTTCTTAATCATCGATGCAGGCGTGGGCAGAGCTGAACTTTCCCTGTGAGTGCTTTTATGCAGGGAATACACCCTGTAGTGTCCAGACAGCCAGCTCTGCCTATGGGAGCCACAAAGATGAAGCCATCCAGCTCCCCTGGGTGCTGTGCCAGGCTGTGTTTGCGATGGTGCAGCTCTGGAGACCTTAATATTCTCCAGTGGTGACCGTGGGTGTTCATTTTCCTAGGAGCTCACATACACACATGCCTGTGTGCAGCCCTTGAGATTCTGCACAGCAAGCACCAGGCTCAATTAGTTGGAAGAAGACCTTGTACTAATCCAGCAATAGTTCCTCTGCCCAGTCGGGCACGTGTCTCTGTTGTCAGAGACAACACGTGTTGCTGCTTCTGCCAGTGCTTCCCACATTCTCCTCTTCTAATAAGATCTTTTTTAACCTATGAAATTGGGAATTAACTGGGGGGAAGGAATTAAGAAGCTGGCAGTCGCTCGTGGGAACGCGGGAGGTTCAGATTGCTTCAAAACTGCATCGAGTCAAAAGGTTTTAAAGAACATCACTGAGTAAATCCTGCCAAGTAAAAACAACCTTGTAAATAACTGGGTTCCTATTTCCTCGCTCAAATAACCTTTAAGAAACATCAAACCACGCTTACTATTTTCCTCTATTTCTAGATGGTTGGAAACCCCGCACTGGGATATTTTACCCACCCAGTTTCCAACTTGGTTCTGTTTCTGAAGCGTGCAGGTTGGGGCTCCAGCACCACCCAGGTGCTGTCAGCTGGGTATTTCACTTTCCTTTCAGGGATCACGGCTGTCACCTCTTTGTTACTTGAGTTCTACATGTTGTGCTGCTGAGTTTGACCACGGTCTGTGTTGCATTTCAGTCTGGGTTCATTTACCTGCAGGCTTCTGTCCTGCTTCGCTTACCGAATCTTGTCCTCAATAGGTTGCACTTCATAGTTGGAGGTTTGTATCAACCTGTTCTCCTTCATTTTGTCATGTTTTAATTATTTTAAAGAGCCCTAAAGGTTGTAAAGCTCATTTTCTCTTTTTGTGACCAGATAGTGAGAATATCCCCGACTTATTCTAGATCTTATGCAGTGTTCTCATGGAGAAGATGGCTGATTTTACTTCTGCTCATAATTTGTGCACAAGAGAGAGAGAAACTTATTTTAACCCAGGGAACAAGTATCAGGTAAAGACAATACAGAAGTACATCACTGTTGTTTTCACACTGCTGCCATAAACCACAGACACTCCCCCCACATGGAGACTTCTACATGCTGCAAGCCAGCCAAGCATCAGCAGGAAGTAAAACACCCGCAGCTATTTCATGCTCCATATCCTGATCCTGCTCTTGCTTTCGTTCACCCTGAAAGAGTGGACAGGAGAGCACAAGTGTGCTTGTGACAATACATGAGTAGATCCCAATCCCTCTCTTATTCCTGTACAACTCAGTGTTGTAAATTCTGCTTCATGTCCCTAAACAGGAGCAGTGGGGCAGAAGCGTGTGCCCGTTGCACTGCAAATACAGGTGTTGGTTAAGAGCATGCACTGTGGAGAAGGAAGGACTGTTTCCACAGCAGGGCTGGCAAAGCTGCCATCTTTTGGCAAGGCTCAGGGCTGCTGTATGGGATCAGTTCAGGATTGTGTTTCATTAACACCAACAGCACAAATGCTTTCCTAGATCAGTTGTGGAGCCTGATCTCATCCAGCCTGAATCAGGCAGGGATTTATTTTGTGTTGACTTGGAGGATGTTGTTCCAAGCCCTGCATTAGACAAGCAGAGGGGAGAATTAAAATGCTTCCATCTTGCTTGGCACAGAGCAGGTATCTGGGCTGCGTTTTGCTATGATGTATGAATCTAGGTAGGCCAGGTGAGGGCTCTTGAACTGGGAATAGATGTAGGAAGCAACAGGGTGCTGTGTAGTCCCTAAAAGCAGCTTTCCCTGTGGCCAGGCAAGCTGGTGCTCTCCTGGGTTCTCACTGATGGTAACAGCTGCCAAAATCCCTTACGCTGTGCTGTTGGGGCTGAAGTCTGTCCTCAGAAGAAGCTACAGCGTTGATAGGTATAACAAAAGTGTACTGCTCTTTATAACCATGCATTTTTCACACGGGTCTCTAGTCTGCTCATCTTGCTTTAATCCTTTCGTCCTTCTTTAGTTGTAATTAGTGGGGCAAAAAAAAACCCCAAACCTTTGTGCATGCTTTTGATTTCAAGCAGCATTCAGGCCTTTTTCACGGTGCAGTGCTGCATGTGGACACTGGAGGGCAAAGCAGCTGCGTTCATGGCTGTGTCGTGCTGGGAGAGAAGCAGCACTGATGTGTGTGGGTGGCTTTCTGCTGAGCGAGCAGCTTTCTTCTTCCTTCCTCCCCAGCAGTGCAGGGGACAAGCTTAAAGCTACATGGAAATGGTGCACTCGAGTTTAGTTATAAGTGAATGGGGCTGCTGCACTCATTTGGGGAATGGAGGAGGAAAGGAGAGAGGTGGAGGGTGGTGAGATGATCTGCAGGCTGGTCTGGTTGAATAATAGTGGTGAGCAAAGCAGTTGTGGCTGGTAAACCCACTTGGTTTCTGCACCACTGGTGGGAGTGTAGGGGATGGTTCTGGTGTAGGGGATGGTACTGTCCAGCTCCTAGTGACAGCATTGCTGTTTTAGGGCAGGATTTTGGGGGGGTTGCCCCACCACTCCTGCCTGGGAATGGCTTTAGTTTGCTGACAGTAGTTCAAGTTAGGCTTAGCTTTTCAGTTCCTTTAGCTTTCTGCCAACAGCAGAGTTAGCTGCGCCGAGCGTTCATGCAGCAAGGCACGTTGCAGCTCTTCTCACTGCTTTCAGCCTTGCAGGAGCTTAGCCTTGCTGCCAGGACTGTAAGTTTGGAGGCCACATAGACACTGGGGACAGTGTCTATGGGTAAGGCAGTGCATGATCCTCACGTGGTTTTCCAGCTGCAGGACTCAAGCTTGGGCTTTGCACAGCTGTTTTGCTCTCAGTGGGCTCCTTAGCTGGAGCTGTCGATCCTCTTAGGCAGCAAAGGTGAACTACAAGCATGCATGGTGGTTATCTAGTGAAGAGGATCGGATGCTGGTGTGCTCTGCAGCATTGATGGGCTGTGTGGTTGAGCACTGGGTGAGTTCGGGTGGGAATTTGCTTCTCTGAGCCCGGCTGTAGGCTGAATGAGCTTGCAGCTCTGCGTTCTGTGTGACCTGCAGTGAAACATTGACACCTAGTTGTGGTGTGAGGTGTTACATCCTGTACCCACCTCTGTGTGCTATTTAGGTCTAGGTGGCGATGGGCTCGAGGGCTTGGTGCTGCTGACCTGGAGGGGTCTTTATGTGGCTCACAAAGCTGCAAATCCCACAGCATCAGCCAGCACTTGGCGCCAGGTTGGGGACTGCCAGTATCAGGGATGTCCAGGGGAGTTCTGACAGCGATGCATGTCCCCCATCCCTCCTCCTCCCTCCTCCTCTGACCGCTCGGTCCTATAGGAGGAAGGCAGAGCCCTGTAGAACCATCCCTACACCTCATCCAGACCTCTCTGCCTCACAGAAGGCATCATGTGAAGGCTCCCGTGGTTCTGACCCCTCTACCCACCCCCAGCTGCATTCTGTGCTCCCGTAGTGGTTGTATGCTCCTATTCTCCAGACCTGACCTGGGCGTTCCTCCATCTGCTTCCTTCTCTGTGCATCGTTCTTTCAGTTCATGTTTTAGCTACACATGTAGAGTTGCCTTTCTTTGACAGGATGTCCGAATGTGATATATTGTATATTTTAAAGTATTTACCCTATTTATATACTATATGTTACTGTTAAATAAATATAAGTTCCATTATCTATAGTGGAGTTTTATTCAGCGCTGCTTTGCTCACAACAGACTGATCTGCTTCTGCAATAACTTTCCTATTCCCCATTGCTTGCTCTCCTCCCCAGGGTGCTGCGGGGTGGGAGCTGCCATCAGATCACAGCCCCATCCCATGGAGGCTGAAGGAAGCACTGCACGTCCACTCGTTTTGCCCTAAGGCTTTGACTGGGAATGCTGGAATTCCAGTTAGCATCAATTATTGCTTCATTTCAGCCATTCCTATTGACTCATTTGACTCGGGAGGGCAGAATCCTTCTGTGTGCCCTGGCAAAGCACCCTATTTTTAGCTCTGCTGTTATTTTGTCTGTTGTTTGACTTATCAACTAACCTAAACCATGCAATCAGCAGCTTGCTTCCTGTCACGCTGTCTGCATATTCTGAGACAAATTCATCCTCCAGCAACACCAAAATACGTCCTTCTCTCCAGCAAACCTGCAAACTTGACTCTAAAGCCCCAAATCTTGTGCTGCGATGCATCTTCCATGAAGGATTTGCATGGATAGAAAGGAATTTGCTGAACGGCCCCATGCAATATTCATATAGGAACAACTGCATGTGATAACAAGAGGTCTTGAAAGACACTGGAACAGGTTGCCCAAGGAGGCTGTGGATGCCCCATCCCTGCAGGCATCCAAGGCCAGGCTGGATGTGGCTCTGGGCAGCCTGGTCTGGTGGTTGGCGACCCTGCGCATAGCAGGGGGTTGGAAGCAGATGATCATTGTGGTCCTTTCCAACCCAGGCCATTCTGTGATCCCTTGGTATTAAATCTCCTGGAAAATGGGCTCGAATCTCCCTCCTCTAGCGTGTTAACAGGATTTCATTGAACTGAACAGCCCAAAGTGCCAATTCCCAGTGCGCATCCTGGTGCTCCATACCCACAGGGATGGAAAGCCTCAATCCAGAGCTGTCTGTGCTGTGGGCAGCTCTCATGCAACGCTCCTCCCACACCTATTTCTGATGCTCCCAACAGATCCTAAGGAGTAAAAAAAAAGAAGCAAACAAAACCAAATCCTGCTGATATGCATTCCCAAACCCGGAGCATCTTCGTACCTGCTGGGACCTGGCAGCAGGATGGCTCTGTGTGTGTCTGTAGGCTGCTGGCAGGCGCACAGCATAGGGCTGAATTGCACAGGTTGGGGTTGAAGCACTTGCTGTGCTATTTCCTTTCCGGAGGGGAGGGAGGTGCAGCGCAGCATCCTGTTCACACCAAGCTTTTGTAACAAAGACAGATTGAAAAGAGAAAAAAAAAGAAAAAAATCAAAGCACACGACTCCTTTAAGCTCCCATTGCTTTCTACAGATAATATTAAGAGGAAGAAAAGACGATGCTCTACATTCAGGGCTCTCTGGGTACAGCAGAAGCTGAGCTGGCTCCAAATGCTGCAAATGCATTTTTCAGTGTTTAGCCCAAATTTGCCTGACCTGGCAGTGAAATCAGGCTCCACCTCCTTTCTCGAGGGTGAATTCCTCCCGGATTGAGGCTGTGACAGGAGCTGCGTGCAGCTCAGTGCACCCTGGGTGTGCCAGCGGGGATGTGGCAGCACGGAACTGATGGCTGCATCCTCTTTCACCCCAGCTCCCCACGCTGCTCGTTCTGCTTCTCCTTGGGGCAACTTCCCCCTCTTACAGGGCCCTATACAGGAGGAGATGGAGGCTGCAGCCCCCCTTGTCCCCTTCTGCCCCAACACCCCCAGCATTTCCCCAAGCAGCAACTCCATTTTGCAAGTGCTGCTGTTGCAAACCAGGCGCAAAAACCCAAAACCACCTTTGAGTCATAGAATCACAGCATGGTTGGGTTGGAAGGGACCTTACAGCCCACTCAGCCCCACCTCCTACTGTGGGCTGATTGCCCCCCACCAGCTCAGCCTGCCCAGGGCCCCATCCACAGCCCTGGGGCACCTCCATGGAAATGACCCTCTCATCACCTGGGGATGCATTCGGACATTGAAGGGCACCATCCTGCAGCTGTGGTTGCTTTGCTTTGCTGCCCAGCAGTGCATTTCCCAAAACCCTGTGCTGGGCTTTGCTGCTGCGCCGGGTTCACCCACTTCCCCAAATTCAGCCAACTGCAGCCCTGGGCTCCTGGTGTGGGTTGGGGCCACAGCACTGCGTCCCCACGCAAAGCGGAGCAAAAATTAAGGCAAAAGCAGCGCCTTGGCAAGAGGGGGAAGCAAGGCAAGAGCTTGGCGGAGGCAGGAAAGGACTTTTATGGGGTTGCTCACAGAGGAGGGAGGAGGAAGTACGTTGGCAAACCAGCCGTCAGCGGGCCTTCACGCTGCGTTGGGGGATCGTACCCCAGGCAAAGGGTACCCACGGGGCCATCCGAGCTCCGCTTCAGCCCTTCTCCAAAGCTGCCCCCCCCTGGAGACCCAACGCCAAACCCTTCCTGACCCACAATGTCCCTCAAGCTGCCACGGAACTGGGATTTCAACTTGAAAATGGATGCTGCCAAAATAGGTACCGTGAGTGCTTCTTTATGCCCTTCTTTGGCCTTTTTGGGGTCTGCGGGGTGCTTGCAGCCAAGCCCTGCAGCCATTGCAGCTGCAGCCAAACCCCCTCTGGGTGTCGGCATGGGGATGTGGCCCTGGTGGCTGTGTTGGAGACAGCAGGTGGTTTGCAAATGATTGGCGAGAAATGCTTTGCAAGAATCGCTTTGCAAGAATCTCTGTGCAAAGCTGCACTGCTGTGCAGTGGGAACACAGCTGGGGTGGCCCTATGGGGCTGGGGACAGAGGGACACAGGCAGCGTGGAGCTGCTGCTCACTGGAAATCCGGGTTTTGAGCCATTTGCTCTTTTTGCTCAAAGCCCATTTGCTCGTTTTGCTGAGCAAGTCTTGCAGGAGGTGGAGCGGCGCAGGTGGAGGAAGCATCCTTGCCCTTGCTCAGGTTTCTTCTCCCACCCTGACGTCACCAATTTCCTCTCACCAGAAGTGAAGAGCCCTGTGTGGCTTTGCTGCATGCTTTCCTGACTGCGCCCAGTCTTTGCACAGCCCCCATCCACTGTGGGATCCATTGCAGCATGAAAACCACTTCAAAATATCCTCAGGAAGCAGTGAGGGGTCCCCGTGTTGGGCTCTGTGGCCAAAATATCACAGCATTTGGGTCAAACAGCCAAGGAGAGGGGCTTAGGGGTGAGGAAGGAGTGCACGAGTGCGTGCAGGCAGCACAGCAAAGGTTCTTGATGGTGCCAAAGCACGGCCAAGGCGCACTTTGGTGGCTTCATTGACCAAGCAGTCTCTGCAGTTCTGAGCTCTTCCTGCATTGCACATCAGCTTGCAAGCTCATCTTGGCTGGATTTTCTTGCAAAGGCTGTTGGGACTTTTATCTGAAGTCATTTTGGCTGGGGCTGCCAAGCATCGCCCTGCGCATGGCCCTGGACAAGGCAGCCATCGGTCACCTAAGGCTGCACTGCAACAGGAGGTGTGTGTGCAGGACTCTGAGTGCAGGCTCAGCTCTTTGCAGCGACTCTCATCTTTGGGGTGCTTTGGGGTACTTTGGGGTGCCTGGTCCTCTGTCTGCAGGGATGTGACTCACGGGTGGAAAATAATCTCACATGAGTCACCATCGCCTTTGCTGGAACCTCCTGGCTCTGTGTACTTCCCTCTGCATGTCCCCAGTGGTGACCACAGCTTTGAGAGCCCTGGGATGGAGCGCTGAGTGCTGTGTGCTTCCCCATGCTGAGATGAACACACGCCATTTATTTCCATGAAAGAGAAAGCTTTGTCTTCAGGTCTCATTGCAAAAGCTATTGGAGAAGGTATGCTTTTGTTGGGTTATATTGCACGTCCCCAACATCCCCTCCAATGGGGATGCTTGCACGAGATGAGGGTTTGGAGCAGGGATCAGTGGCCATGTGGCAGCACGGTGGCACCCACTGCAATGCCTCCTGCAAACGGCACTTTGGCAGAGCTCCTCTCTGCAGTGCCCAGGGCTGGAGGAGGAGAAAGGCTGTTTTGGAGGAAACATTCAGCTTTGGAGGCGGTTACTGCAGGAAATGCTTCGGGGAGCGCCGCGTTTGCTCTCAGAGACTCTTTCCTACCAGGGATGAAGGGCTGCATCCAGGGGAGACTGTGAGCGCTGAGCAACCTTGGGAATAACTTCCCCTCAAGCCCACATGAGATCTTCAGCGCTGACCACAGGAGATAGCAAGATGGAAAAGTGGTCAGGGAGGGACCCACAGCCTCGGTAGCTCTGGTTTTGTTCAAACAGAGGACTTTCTACTAGGCAAAAAATAGCAACACTGCTTGCAAAGCCAAGCTCCCCACAGCAGCTCCCATTGCACGCCTCTGTGTGAACCCTGCGGCCAAAGGCTGCTCATGCAGTGGGTACAAACAAGCCTGCAAAACTCTCTTTTGGTCTTAAGTCAGCCCAGAGCATGGGGAGAGGGAAAATACACCTGCATGTGTCATGAACAAATATGTGAGAGATCATGGCTGGGCCATACATGGTTGCATGTTGGGTCTGGTGTTAAGGAAGAGCTGATGAGAAAGCAGAGGGAACACAGAGTACTGCGCTGTTCTGTCTGCATCAGGGAAGAAGGATGAAAATAGGAACAAACCGTATTTCCAGCAAGGTCTGGGCAATTTTAGCTCAGCAATTTAAGCCAGTGTAGCAGCAGCGGCGAGGTCACAGCCTTGATGCAGAGCAGAGCACTGATGCCGTGGTGATGGGCTGAGAGGGAGATCGAAGTCATCAAATAAAAGGTAATCAAAAGTTCCCATCTTCATAAAAGAGAGGATTTCTCCTTGCAAGCTGCGTGTCAGTGCAATACTTGAGCTGCTGGGCTGGGGAAGATGAATACAGAGCTGGCAGATGGAGGCAGCTCAGCTGGGATAACAGCATCACCCTGAACACCACTGCATCCCAAATTCCCATCCGCTCAGCTGTGAGCATGGACTCACTGCCCAGGAGGGGGTGGCAAATCCCTTTCAAAGGTCCCTGCTCACAACGTCCCACGTCAGCACACGATGAGATACGAGCAGCACCCTCAGCAAGCATTGGAGCCTGATATTTGGATTCACCATCCTTCTTTGGAAATGGATTTGCAATACTGCGGTGAGCTTGGAGTGCCCCATCCATGCTGAGCTCTGGAGGATGATGACAGAACTCAGTGGAGCTTCTTGCTCCAGGGGATTTTGGAAGGGGAAGAAGGGCACAATCCTGATCTGCATCACCCCTGATGGATTTGCTAACCACACAGTGATAAATGCAAAATATTTTGCAGGTTTCATGCTCCTCATGGATGTCTGAGCAGGTTTGATCCCAAATACCACCAGGCTGCAATGGCTAAGTGTTGATTTTTTAAAGCTTATCTTTTGCACAAGGCTGATGAATCCCCCAACACTTGCAGCTCCTGCTTTTGCAGCTCTGCTGACCGACTCAAGGGGAAAAGCAGACACTTGGGTTCAGAGCACTGGGTCAGCCAAAGCTTCCCCTTATCACTGTCACCATTAGCTTTAGCAGGGGAGATGTCAGAACTCACCAAGTGCAGAGCAGAGAAATTGAATTCCCCTGCAGTCACGCACTTGATTCTACCCTAAATGCTCCCCCTACATGGCTGGGTGGGCAATGGGGTCCTACAGTGCAGAGTAAAACCCAAAGTATCCCTTCCAGAAATGATTATTCCTGAGGCATTTGCTATGCAGAAGCTTTTATAGAGGGGCCGTGTGCTGATCCATGGCACAAGATGGTGGCACCAATGGGAAACATCCATACAATAGGAGATGGGGACACTGCAGGAAGAGATGGGACACCAGCAAATCCCCCTTTCCTCCCTTGTGGATGCCCCATCCCTGCAGGCATTCAAGGCCAGGCTGGATGTGGCTCTGGGCAGCCTGGTCTGCTGGTTGGTGACCCTGCACATAGCAGGGGGTTGAAACTAGATGAGCACTGTGTTTCAACCCAGGCCATTCTAGGATTCTATGATTCTATGATTCTAGGATTCTAGGATTCTAGGATTCTAGGATTCTATGATCATCCCCTTCAGCAACATCAGGCAAAAGGCAAAACTTCATTTTTCCAGGCAGTTTTGTTGCTGGTTTGTATTTTTTTTAGGCCAGGCTGGATCACTCCGATCTCACAGCTGCAGCCTGTTTGGGGTGGGGATAAGAAAACACACATTCCCATTAGGGAGAAAGGAAAAAAAAAAGAAAAAGCTTATGATTTTCTTCTCGCTTGCAAGACAATGACTCCCACGCAGGAAAAAGGAAGCACGGGCTGATAGATACTGCAGCCACTTCCTTTACAACTAGCTAGCCAGTTTGCTGGGTGCAAGCAGAGGGGCTGAGAGCTCTCACTGCTTGGATCGGGCTGGTGGCTCCATCCCCTCCATCCCCTCCATCCCCTCCATCCCCTCCATCCCCTCCATCCCCTCCATCCCCTCCATCCCTGTCCCCACAGCCCGCTCCAGGAGTGTGATGAGCGGTGAGGCCGTGACCACCCAGCCTGGCTCCCCCAAAGCCATGGAGAGGCCACTGAAGTTGGGCTGGCTGAAGAAGCAGCGCTCCATCGTCAAGAACTGGCAGCAGCGGTACTTCGTGCTGCGGGGCCAACAGCTCTACTACTACAAGGACGAGGACGACACCAAGCCACAGGTAGGCTGGGGACTTGCTTTGCTCGTTGGGGATGGGGCTGGAGTTGGGTTTTGAAGAGGGTTTGTTGCCTTGGGATGGTAACAATGATGGGATGTCCTCATGAGGATCTTCATCCATGTGCTGAAATTCATATGGTGCCCACAGGCATTGCCTGTCCTCCAGGATTACAGACCAGGGAGACATGGCAGCACTGTGTTTGGGATGGGCACATAGGGCACATGAGTTTGGGCCCATCTCATGGGGTGCTTGTAGGAGAAAGCAAGCAATCTTTTGGTCTTGAGACAGCCCTGATGGACCTCACGGCTGGGATGGGAGATGGAGTGAGGGGCCCCTCTGAGGAGAGAGATAAGGAAAGGAAATTTTTCTCCAGCCCTTCAGTTCACATCCCATCCTGGCGGGAGGTTGGGCCACGTGGATGGGGTTTGTTCCTTGGCCCTCTTCCACCCTGCACAGCTGCAGGAAACCTGTCTACTGCCTGCTCCTCTCAGGGCCTGAAAGCTGCTGTGTTTGGACGGCTTTTGGATCTCCAAGAGATCACAGCATGCACATAACCCTGTGCACAACACCTGCGATCCCCGCTGGGGCATGATTTAGGTGTCTGCACCCAATGTCCCCAGCCCTGCCAGCCATACCAGTGTTTGGGTCTCTTTTGGGGCTGCAACGAGCCCTCTGTGCCACCCACCAAGACTATTGCTCAGGGGATGTGTTGGAGTACAATTGCTGGGAGGAAATCAGCTTGCTTTCCCGATGTATATGGATAATTTCAACCGCATTCTCCACACTGTGAGAATTTTCACCACCATCTTTTGCTTGATCTGGGGGAAAGATCCTCCCCTTTTGCCAGAAAAGATGTTCACTGTGCAAATTGGTGCCAGTAGCAAAAATAATCCCGAGCTAACAAAATTCCAAAGGGGAAAGAGATCAGCAGGCCCTGGGGGTGAAACAAGGGGCAGAGGTGACGGGATCTTCATGGCTTTTTACCCTCTCAGAGGTGTTTGGGAGGAGCTGTTTCCCCAGCTCTAAATAGAAACATAGAAACTGAAAGTGCTGTATCGAAGCTGATTGCTGCTGATAGCGCTTTCTGCGGCCCTCCCCATCGGCACACCGCACTTCAAACTGCTCCCACCAACGTTCAGCTCAATGCCACCACATCTGGGGCTCTTGGAGAGCCGATGGATGAGTCCTCGCTGCCCATAGGAACCCAACAGCTTTCAGAAGCCTGAAATTAGGGAGAAATATCACTATGTCTGCCTCTGTGGACTGCCAACGCTGACTCATACACCCACTCCATCCCACGTGCCTTGTCTGCTCCCCACCCGTCCCCTCCCGCAGTGACTGAGCTGTTGGCTCTGTCCATTTGTGAAAGGAAGAACCAAAGGAAACAGCTGTTTTCTGCTTTGCTTTTCTTTTTCCTTTCTTTTTCTCAATTTTCTACTTTTTTTTTTTCTCTGCTCCTCTCCTGTAAACCTTTTCTGTTTTAAGTGGCACTGCGTTAAATGAAGAAATTTCCTGTTCCAGTGCAGCAAAAAGAGGCTCTCTATGCATTGTCACGTCCCTTCTCCTTTGCACTTTCTTCCTCTGCCCCTAACAGGGGTTAAAAAGCATGAGAAAGGAGGAAAGCATGAGAATGGATGAAAAAAGGAGAGAGGAAACCAAGCAGCGTTCTCATTCTGAGAATATCTTCATCAGAAAAACTGGCATTTAAGAAGTGTTTCTTATTGCTTGAAGTCATTTTTAGGAGATATACCCATATATGAATTTATATATATATATGTGCATCCTTTATTAAGTTATTTTGAGGATATATATATATATATGTATATATAAAGGAGTTGCCGTCCCAGGAAAAGAGTAGATGTGGCACTTGGGGACGTGGTTTATGGGCATGGTGGGGATGTGTTGGGGTTGGACTGGATGATCTTGTGTTTTTTTCCAACCTTAATGATTATGTATATACACACACACGTATTTTTAATGAGAGAAACTGCAATGAGAAACCCAGTTCCTGCAATCTGTCTCAAACAAGGACTCTGATGCCCAGGGCTGACGCTACCCCGTGTCACCTCCCGGAGGTGGGACGTGGGGATTGGCAGCTCCTGCTCTGCTTGGTCCTAGGGCTGCCTGTCTCTCCAGGGAAGCACCATCAAGGAGGTGGCTGGCAACCCAGAGGAAGGAGGGAAATTTATCTTTGAAATTATCCCAGGTGAGAGCACTTCCTTCTGTTTCACTGCATGCTTGTTGGGATGGACTGGTAGCCCCAAATCATTTGGGCACGTCATCGCGCCTGCCCTTTTCCTCCCGTTTCTTTTCAACACCTCCCCCACTGCTGCATAAAAAAAACAGTGTCTTCCTTTCAACATCCACACGTTGGAATGTCCCATGTTGTCACATTAAGCACTTTCTGTTCCCTTCTTAAAGCTTCGGCGAGGTTGAAACATTAGAGAGCTGCTTCCTTTCCCAGCCAAGCAGACGTTATTAGAGAAACTGGGAGCCAAAAATATTCAGCAAAGACAACAAGAATTTGCCATTCCTATCCCAACCTTCACTATACATGGTCTATAAATGCTTTTTGCAGGGCCCTCTGGAGACCAGAACCGGGCCGGGCAGGACACCTGTGTGCTCATGGCCAACTCCCAATCTGATATGGAGGAATGGGTTAAATCCATCCGACGGGTGCTGGGTTCAACCTCAGGAGGTAACGGGCAGTGGAAGCAGCTCTTGGAGGAATGGTTTCATAGCATCTCACACTCCATGCTGTTGCTGAGCAAGGGTTTCAAAGCTGGGCTCCTAATTCCAAGAAAATGGGAAGTGTAATGATTTAAAGACCTTCCTTGAGGCTGGACCTCACGGTGTTGGTCTGCTGCAGAGTTGAGCAAATGGCCATCAGGTGTGAGTGAAGATTTCCCTGCTGCTTTCAACCTCTTTTGGGAGCTTCTTCATTGCCCCGTTGACTCCAGAAACTGCCATTCTTGAGAACAACTCCAATTCCTTCCTATTGAAGGATCCTATTCCTAGGACCCTTCTCACTCAATCCATTCTATGGTTCAATGATTCAGTGATAAAGCACCGAAAAAAAATCTCACCTTTTCCCTGCCAGTTTTCCTTCTCTGCTTTTCCCTTTGCTTTTCTCTCCCTGCCCGGCCCTCCTGCCTCCATTCTCTCTGCAGACTCTGCCGTGGGCACACCATCACCCGCCCCATGTGATGAGATCCCCACATGTAGTCAGGGAGGGATCAGACAAAACCCATCAGAAGAGCACACCTTGAAATTGCCACCGTGGGCAATGCCCACAAAGGCAGCAGCAAAGCTCACTCCAGCCACTCTTCCTATATAGATGAATTACCCCAACTTCCCATAAGGGTGAATTATCCAGACTTTTCCTATAAGGATGAATACCTATAAGCAAGGTCAAAGCAGGGTTGGAAACCCCAGCAGCTCTTTTGCAAAAGAGATACCAGTCCTGAGCCTCTCCTCCTCCTCTCTATGCTTCATGTTGACCATTTATATCATTTTTGATACAGATTGTGCCCTGTGCTGCAGCTCTACAAGCACCATGCAGCTCTGATCTCCCATAGTTTCCCCCTGAACAGAAGTCACAGCAGTTTTGAGGCCGGTTTCATTTGCAATCCAGATGTTTTCTACCTCTAAACTGAAAATATTCTGCCTCTCAACTGGTGCTGTGCCCCAGGGTTGGCAGCAATGTGCAGCTGAAATGAGGATTCTTTGAGCCAGGTGGGTATTGCCCAGCCTGGCTCTCATAATAACAACTCAACAGCTGATCTTTGCTTAAGCTTCAGAGGCTGCTGGCTTCTTCCAGCCAGATAAAGTGACCTTACATGATGGGAAATGTAAATCTATAGTAGTGCAGAGAGCTCTGGGGGCAGCAGAGAAGTCAGGCACTGCAGGGCTGCATTTTATGCCAACGTAAAGATGAACAGACCCCAAAACTTCACACTGCGTGTTTTTTGGCATCGAGGCAATGTGTGCTTTTAAAGCGCAGTGGAGGTGTTGGATTTGCTTCTGTTGTGCACAATGACTGATTCATATTCCTGATTTAAAATTGTAAGCAGGTCTCTTATAAACAAAACACCCCACAGCCATGGAGGTGCAGGCAAGTTTGTGGTTCCAGATGAGGGTGCATACTTGCAGTTTCCTGGTCTGGAAGAAGAATAGGAACCATTTCAGCCTTCAGAGCATGCAGTAAATGCACTGCAAAATCACAGTAGAAGACCACGGGACCATTTTCATTACCCCAGAGCCAGGTCAAGCTGGGATTCTTGTGCTGTAAACATGCATGGGGGCTCCAAGGAGGAGGAGCTGGGATGCAGGCTGCTGCCTCCCCACCTTTGAGCTCTTCTTTTGCTGTGAATTCAGGAGGAAAAAGCCCTTGCTCCAAAGGAAAGGTACCACCTGCTGCAGAACGTTGCTTTAGTGCACTGAGAGGGAAAGGGGAGGTTCAGGTTGGATGTTAGGAACAATTTCTTCTCTAAAAGAGTGGTCGGGCATTGGCACAGGCTGCCCAGTGAGGTGGTGGAGTCACCATCCCTGGAGAAGGTCAGGAGATGTGGCACCTGGGGACGTGGTCAATGGTGGGGATGGGTTGGGGCTGGGCTTGGAAACCTCGGTGGTCTTTCCAACCTTAATGATTCCATGATTCTACGATTTAATCATTTTGAGAACGTAACCATTTGGAGGATGTCCCATTTTGCTGTTATTTCTCTGGGAGCAGTTCTCTTCCCACCCTCAGCTTGCACAGCTTTTGGAAGCTCTCACTTTTAGGAAGAAGTGCTGCTGTCCCCGTTGCACACAGCGCTGAGCACCTCAAGCAGAGCTGTCAGGCTCCTCTAACCCCAGTGTCCTTTCCCTAGTGGTGTTTGGCCAACGCTTGGCAGAGACCATGGCCTACGAGCAGAAGTTTGGGCAGCACCAGGTGCCCATCCTGGTGCAGAAATGTGCCGAGTTCATC
>JACDJE010001093.1:15008-34543 GCA_016647715.1 Pavo muticus
TCTCCTTCCCTCCCTTCCTCCCTCCCTTTTGGCTCTCTCTCCCTCTGCCTCTCTCCCTCCCGTCTCTCTCTCTCTCTCCCCCCCCCTCTGCTGTGGTTTTGTGATTTTTGTTGTTGGTATTCCACATCATAACATCATGTAAAGCAATGGGAGTTATAGTTAATGTTCTGGTTCCGTGGAATGCCTTTTTTGGGGCATTTTGGTTCTCAGAGGGGAGGGGAGGAACAGCATTCCCCAGAGGACTTCACGCCCAGAGGAAGAAAGGTGGAGGTCCTGGCAGGTCACGAGCTCTCTCTCTTTGTTCGCTGCCAAGGAGCACATGTTCCCCTGCATTTTCACCTGCAGTCTATAGAGTAAGGCCTCGATTTTGGACACTCTCTCTCTCTCATTTCTGTTTGATTTGTTGGCCTCAATTCCAATTGTATCGTGTTGTATTGTGTTATCTTGCATTCTGAGATCATATTTAGTAAATTAACGTTCCTCCTCAGATTGTTGCCGCTGCTCTGTTTTTAGACCCATCTACTATCTCCCTACCCTTCCCCCTTTTTCCCTCTCCTGGGGCACGGGTCCACAAGTCCCCTGCCTTATTAGTCACGGGGCCGGGTCGGACTGGCCCGTAAACTGTTGACACTTTTTTTTCTTTTTTTTCTGGGCTGCTGGGCCTGTGGGCCTGCTGTCCCCCTGTCACAGACACAGATCTAAAGATAACTCCATGACACCCTCCCTCCCTCTCCCTTTTGGCTCTCTCTCACTCTCCTCCCTCTCACTCTCCCTTCTGGCTCTCTCTCGCTCTCCCTCCCTCCCTTCCTTCCCCCCTTTTGGCTCTCTCTCACTCTCCTTCCCTCCCTTCCTTGTGGCTCTCTCTCTTGCTCTCCCGCCCTCCCTTTTGGTTCTCGCTTTCTCCCTCCCTCCCTTTTGGCCCTCTCTTGCTCTCCCTCCTTTCCTCCCTTTTGGCTATCTTTTTCTTTCCCTCCCAGCACTCCCTCTCTCTTCCTTCCTTCCTCCCTTTTGGCTCTCTCTCCTCCCCCTCCCGCCCCTCTCTCCTCCCGGCTCACTCTCTTTCCCTCCCTTCTCCCCTTCCATACTTTTAATTGTCCATACATGTTTATTTTAATTCCACAGCTTTATGTGCTACACTTTAATCATAGTGAAGTCTTCTCAGCATGCGAAATCAAACTCCTGTCATTTTTTCTTTTCTAGTCCCTTTTCAGTTTTTAACCTGTATTTGCAACCAAAACTCACTAATTTGAAGATCTTCTCAATCTTCAGTTTAAGCTAAGTTGCACACTCATGGCCCTATTATGATAGTCCGAGAAAACTATTTCTTTCTTGACCCACCATTTATTGCTTCTTAACATCACTAGATACTCTGGAATTAACATTGCAGTCCACTCTCCTATATCATTTTCATTATGTCCTCACAGAGTTGTATAATCACATTTCTGATAAATAGTTATTTGGGTGTATCATTTCCATTTTCTTGTGTTTTTAACATCTCAAATTTTAACTAAGCCATAGACTTGACTTTAAAAATTTATATAATATTTTTCCATCAACTGCTACTGTTAAGATAAAAAGCGAAACAGTCAGCAGAACTTACCCTTTTCATCATCAGTACACCTGCCAAGGTAAGGTGGAATTTCAGCCTGATACTTTGAACCAACCATTATTTCCTGAAGATGAAACAAAAAACACGGGAGATAAATATTTACTTAATATTTTTCACATGGATGCATTATAAAAAAAAATAAAAAACATCATTAACTTGGCATTCAGCAGAAAATTCCAGAATTAAGGTACAATTTTAGATACATTCTGTAGATCTTTAAAACTTTGCTATAAAAAAAAATACACATTATTTGAACTGTTGGTGGTTTTTTGTTTTATGAAATAATTATTACCTTTCTCAAATCTTCGGATGTATTACCACTGTCTACCTCCACATCTTCACCATCTGATTCTTTATCTCCATCACAAGTAGTGTTTGCTTCAGACACAAAAATGTTTGGTTTTAGCTAGGAAGCATTTTCACTTTAAACAAAACTACAGTAAATTGTTGTTTATCTTTTACTTTTGAAAGAAGCAGCTGCTTTTATTCAGGGACACATTGATCACAAGTCTGTTGCTCTACACTTCTATCAAACTACAGCATCAAGTCAGAAAGCACTGGTACTTGTATACTGCAGAACTGAAACATTTATCATGACTGAAACTGAGACAACCTAACATATTTCTAACAGTCAAAAGGGAATAAAATCATTTTTCTTCTCTTTTGTTTTTTCCCCTCTCCCTTTCAGTGAAGACTTACACGTTATAGAAAAGGTATGAGAAAACAAGCCTTCAGGGCTACAACTTAGCCCCAGTTAATCACAAAAATGTATGTTGAAGGCAAGTCTTTATTATCTACCAAAGCCTGTAATTTGAAGTTTTAATGGGTATTCAAAACATTCTTTTAAACAAGGCTGCCTCAACATGGAGTAAAGATATAGCAGCAATATACAAAATAGAATAAGCAAAAGGCAGCTTATTGCTTATTCTTTTTTACTTTTTTTTTTTCTCCCCTCCTTAGGAAGAAAGACAGCAAAGCACTCCAAGTATTTCAAATACAGTACTTCACAGAACTACTCATATTTTAGAAACTGCAACACTGTGGTACTTGGTTCTGAAATTTTTACAGATGTATAATTCCTGGTAGAATGTAATCTACCATTACAATAAGATTAAAGCTGCCACACTTTCAGTGTCATATTCATTAACAGTTCACAAGCAATGTTTAAGTGCCAGCAAAGTTGGGGTTTGCTTAATTTCAAGAGCATTATAGTTTTTAAGGATTTTTGTATCTCTCCTTAAATAAGAATGTCTTACATTACAGAATCAGCAACATGCTAATAACTATACCTGCAGGTGACTGAGGCAGCACATCATCATCATCCTCCTTCTTTAGCAGGATGAAATCCCCCCCAAAAATAGCTCAAGATACTTGCCAAATTAAAACCATGATAAAATCCTTCACATTGTCCTAACTCCAGTACACCACTGAACAAACGAGTTGCAGTAGGCAATGAGGAATATCCGGTCCACATTGGGTAACTGAACCACCGGTTCCCAAATCTTTCCCATCATAGCTCCATGGGAAGTGGTGGTCATGGGTTCAAAGGCCCCATCCCATATAAAAACACTGGCTTACCCTACAAAGTCCTATAGAAAAGTAATGTATGCGCGAAAGGAAATAATCACAAAGAAATCACAGCCAGACTCTCATTCTCCAGCTGAACTGAAGCCACTGGCTTAAAAATAGCAGCAAAATTTTAGTAGAGAAACACTAACTTAAAAGAATGGGCTATATATTCGTGTCATTCACTTTCATTCATATTCACAAATACTGAAAATCATAAAGAGTGTTCCTCAACACCACATTAACTATGAAAAGTCACTGTATTTGCAGAGAAATTAATTGTATTTTGGCTTCGAGCACAATACTAAATGCAGCTCTTTCAGGTAATTAGTAATAACAACCAAAGACAACATTCACGTACAACATCCTCCAAAGCACTGTTTCTCAACCATCAATAAGTCAGCAGTACTCTGCAACTCTGATATTTTAAGCTAGAAAGTCGTATGTAATGACAAGACTGTTTTGAGTGCTGTTACAAAATTAGATTTCCTACATCTTAATGGCCGAGGAAAGAAGTCTGTAGCCTCATGTGAAGTAACCGATGGTGTCAAGTCATCAGCAGAGGACTGTGTTTCTTCATCATCGCCCGACAAGAGGTCTTTAGCTATTTCCTCCTGTATCATTAAAATAAAATAATTAAGTAAATAATCTCAGATTGTCTATTAAGTATGGACTGGTGAGCATTTAGATTCAGTAAATTATTTCACGGTAAGTACTTTTAGCAGATTGTACTCCCTTAATTAAAAAGCTAGTTTGCTCCTCCTAAATCTAAGAAGAAACATAGCTTCATTTCAGAGTTGAACATGGGTTTGTTTCCCCTTTGTCTTCTATTAAAATAAAGGCACAAGAAGTAACCTCTGCAACTATCAATCTCAGATGTGCTTCCAACTACTTCCAATGAAAAATATCAATGAAAAGTGCCTCAAAACTTTAGAATTTTGTCATTCTTTATATCACAGATACACTGAAGCTTTAAGAGGCTGTTACCCATATACTCTGGGAAAAGAAAATAGGTCAGGCACTTCTGCAGGCTTTTGCTGAGAGGACAGTTATAGAAAATAGACAACCCGTTATCTTTCCAAAACACACCAAAAACTGAAGTTTTCAAAGGAAAACGGGGGAAAAAAAGCACTAGTAGACATATTTGAACTCCTCTGTATATAGGTTAGGGAGGGAAAGAACTATATTAGACAACAAGTTGACTACATTTTTGTAACCTCAACACAATCGTGAATCTAATGAGAATTAGATGTGCAGAGCCGTAACTATATTCATATTCAACTTTCTATGGGGTTTATCTGTAAGTGATGTATGTTAGAAAAAAAAAAAGCAACATATGCTTACTATCTACAGATTTTATAAACAGAGTAAAATCTCAGAATTCAATGTTAGCCTGCAAATCACAGAGACCGAACTTTTTTTTTTCTTTTTAACATCAGCAATGTATTTATCTGTAATGACTGTGTGTTACTATCTCTGTCTCCCTCACTCACACCCCTCCCCCCTCACAAAGTTAAGGCCTTTCCAAATGATATGCATCTGAAAGGAACATTCTAAAGCATTCAAGAGAGCATTTTCAAGTTATCCACATTAGTTTTGGTACATGACACTGTGACAGCGTGCTTTCCCCCCCAACCCACAACCCTGTTCAAGCAATAACCATCGGTGGCATCTGTGACAGATGCATCTGGTCATGATAGCTGCACTGAGCTCAAGGTGTATTCAGGGGAGACAGATAACACCACAATAGTCAAGGGCTAACAGAGCATGCACCAAATATTACTGGTATGCAAATATGAATAGGAGTCAATCATCCTACCACATAACTAGGGAACATCCCTCCTGCATGGCAGTGGGCTGCATGCCAGGACCTTCCCTTGAGCAGGGATACCTACCTCTCAAGGCTACTCCTCGAGGTTGAGAGATTTCTTACCTGCGACAGATACTTAATAAGTGATTAATGGTATATCTTGTAATCTTAGTTAAGTAATATAAAGGATGGATTGCACATACAATCCTTTAGACATAAACCACTGACCAGGGGGGCCACTCTGAACCTTGCGACTCATCAGGAGGCTTTCCCTAACAGCTCTGACTGTTCTCTATTCGGTACATAACCAAGTGACCTTGCCATCATAATCTGTTTAATGATACATTTATCATCAGAACTTTGTTAAAGTGTCTCATATCAGTAAACCATATCGCTCTTTTTCTCTGAGTGCAATCCATCATTCATTCTGCAACAGACACGTTGGAAGTCAGAATTATTTCTGAACATTGTATACATTAAAATAAAATGTAGATTTTTTCAGGAAAATCTCACATCTACTTATTTATTAAATAAATCTATAGTTCTTTGGATGTGGTTTAGAAGAAGTGTTAACTTATTCATTACTCATTTGGAGTAATATAGTGTCACTGAATTTGCTCTGCATTTCTAAGTGCAATAAGTATAATTAGAATCAGATTCTT
Organism: Pavo muticus; assembly: GCA_016647715.1. Taxonomy (NCBI): domain Eukaryota; kingdom Metazoa; phylum Chordata; class Aves; order Galliformes; family Phasianidae; genus Pavo; species Pavo muticus. Next base: position 20,656 of record JACDJE010001093.1, read on the forward strand.
AGTGTCCTTGAAAATGAATGAATACAGTAGTTCTTGACTGTATATTAAAATTGACAAAGATAGGCATTTTGTAACATCAAGAGATAAGGAAATGTTAAGTATTATTTGAAGTCACATGGATTTCTGCTTTTAAATTGTAATACTGGGAAAAAATGGCTCTGACTTACTTTATCTAAAGTCATATCTGGAAGTTCATCTGCAAGTTCACTTGGAGAGCTATCCGCACTGGAACCTGCCATAACTGGAATCGTGGGTTCATATCCATAGAATGCCAGTAAATCTTCCAATGGCATGTTTCCTTCCTAATATGAGAAGATTTATGAACATCTCAACATATTAGCAAATACTTGTAAACTTTTCAGGCCTAAAAGGATAAGATATATTTTGGGAAGAAAAAAAAAGTAGTAAAAAAAAATCATTAATTGAAAGCAGGAAACTTGAATCAAGATTTAAAATATTTTCAGGCACAGGAGTGAAACAATTCATCACCATCTCTCTTAGCATATAGTGAAGTTTCATCAAGATATTCAAGAAAACTGTTTACTAAATGAAAGTAAATAGTAATTGATCGTTAAAAATTTGCTCCTTATCTGATTCATACTGTAGAGCACAAGTGGCTTGTATTGCTTGTATTTCTTCAATACTAGAAACACAACAACCCCCCTACAAGAGAGAACTGCAGAAAAACTTGAAGACTCTAGTCCTACACAATTACAGCTGCAAGTGTGCATCCAAAAACTCACAAAAGTAAACCAAAATAGCAAGCTTTTGTCTCCCCTTTTCATCTCTTGCACAATATATTTTATAACAACTGCTGAGAAAGCAATAGGAGAAAGACAGCTAATGATCTGGAAGGCAAAAAAAAAAAAAAAGACAAGACTGCATTTATAATTTTCTTTTCCCAACAGTTTTTGTGCAAGTGATTTTGCTAAATATCATATTTCCATCCTAAGACAATTATATCATTCAATTCAACAATGAATTAGAAATATTTTCTGATATTTATACCTTTAAAAGTTAAATCACCCTCAAAAATTTCTTGTTGAACTCATATACTGATTGAATTATCTGTTTTCTTTAGTCAGCTAAGGTCTTAATCCTGCAGACTTTTCACAGTGGGTTAATGTAAACTCATGTTCAAGTCTTTCCAGAATGGAGACTTAGAGTAATAGTGTTTAAGATGAGTAGCTCTCAGTTCTTTTTCCTTCTAGTATAGAGGAAATAAGATTATTTTGTAGAGCAATAACCTGATTTTAACCATGACATGACAAAAATCTAATTGTAAGGGTAGCAGGACAAAAATTCAAGAGTATATACACTGACAATTGCATATTAAGAAAATTTATTTTTACAAACACAGCTTCATATTTGATGCCAGAAATTTACTCTCAGAAACCCATTGATCAAAACCCAAAGGTATACTACATGGTGTAAGTAGATCACTGAACAGTAAATACTAGTAGCATCACTTTGTGGACGTTCAACGTTCAGCACATGTTTAAAATGAGCAATACGCTGACATGGATGAACAAGAGGTGAAAAAAGGAAAAGATCATAGAACCGTTTGAGTTGGAAGGGACCCTTAAAGGTCATCTAGTCCAACTCCCCTGCAACAAACAGGGACATCTACAGCTACATCAGGTTGCTCAGACCCCGTCCAGCCTGACCTTGAATGTCTCCAAGGATAAGGCTAACACCACGTCTCTGGGCAACCTGGCCCAATACCTCGCTACTCTTATTGTAAAAAAAAAATTTCACTTATCTCCATCCAGACATTGAGCCATTGACCACCACTCTCTGGGTACAATCTTGCAACCAGTTCCTCATCCATCAAACAGTCCACTCATCAAATCCATATATTTCCAATTTGGAGAGAAGGATGTTGTGGGATATTGTGTCAAAGGCCTTACTGAAGTCCAGACAGATGACATCAGTCTGGACTTCACTTGTCTACTGATGCAGTTATAACATCATAAAAGGCCACAAGGTTGGTCAGGCAGGACTTGCTCTTGGTGAAGCCATGGTGGTTATTCTGTATCACCTCCCTGTCTTCCACGTGCCTTAGAATAGCTTCCAGGAGGATCTACTCCATGATCTTCCCCAGCATAGAGGTGAGGCTAACAGGTCGGTAGTTCCCTGGATCATCCTTTCTACCCTTCTTAAAAATGGGTGCAATATTGCCTTTTTTTCCCCCACTCACCAGGGACTTCACTTGACCACCATGACTTCCAATATCATCAAGAGTGGCTTGGCAACTATTCCCATGGAAATAAATAGGAGGTGTTACTTTCAGAGAGACCTATATACATGAGCTAAGAACTAGGAAATCTTTCTTTTCTCCAGTCTGGTAGATACTATGGAAACAATGTTGTTATGGCACTGGATCCAATATCAGTAGCTTTTCACTATAATATGTTTCCTGTTCACTGTCTTGAAGACAATGAAGAAAATTCTCAACTGAGGATGAAATGGGATAGATAGATAAAGCTCTGGATTCAGTTTGAACATTATCGAGAGGGTCTAAGGTGGCATGTAATTACATTTACAAATAACTAAAATAGCTGTGGGGTTTTGTTATATATTATCTTCTCAAGATCTCCCTTTTCCAATATAACTCTTAAACAGAATACCCTGAAAAACATTTTGGATTTTCTTAAGTACTCATTTATTATTATTTTTTTTTAGTTAAGGACAGCAAGTGTAATTTCTTTCATTTTTATTTAAACTTGTGCTTTAATGATATTCTTTCAGTGAAATTTTTGCCAAAATAATGCTGCAAATTAATAGTTAGATGTTGCACTCATGCTTAAATTACTACATTATGCATCATTAAAAACAGAAACTTCTTGCAAATGAAAACATGCTTTTTTGTGTGTGTGCCTTACTTTCTGCTTAGGGGCCTTTTGTATGTAAGCCTGAGAAAAAGAGTACGCTTGAAATGAGAATGTTTTACACAAACAGGCAAATACTCGTATGCATATCCATATGCATGTAGGTTACTCCGAAAGTAATGCCTCCTATTTATTTCCATGGAAACCACAACAGATAAAATGAGCAGAATAACACTATTTGATAGAGCAAATTCTCAGCTACAAAAGGCTATTTTTCAACATAATCACCACCATTAGCTATGTATTTTCACCAGCAATAAACAAGACCCTGCATGCCACACTCATAAAAACCTGCACCAGCAGAGGTGACCCACTGTTTCACAGCTGCTATGACAGTATCGCTGCTAGGAAAATGTTGCCCATGCAGTCCATCTTAAATCAGTCCAAACAGATGGAAGTCAGAAGGTGCCAAATCTGGACTATACAGTGGGATTGGTAGGACCCACTGATGGGAAATGTGCTCCACAGTCTTCAAATTGCTATGGGGCATGGCGCTATCATGTTGAGAGAGAAAGGCTGTCTTCTCTGGCCTGATTCTGGAAGTTTGAGCCTTCAGCTTAGTCAGCATCACGGTATAGAAAACAGAGTTGGTGGTTTGTTTGGGTTTGGGGAAATCCAGAAGGATGATCCCTTTCCTATGTAAAGCGCACATCACACATTACCAACTGAGGGCTGCATCTTGATCTTTTTCATCTTTGAGGAATTCACAGGTTGCCACTGCATAGACTGCTGTCTTGACTCCAGCTCATAGCGGTGACACCATGTCTCATCACCAGTACTAATGCAATCCAGGAAACTGTCACCTTCAGCCTCATATTGGTTCAATAAGCCCTGACAAACCTGCATACAGTGTTCTTTGTTTCTGTGTGAGCATTCGTGAGACTCACCTGTCCCAAATTTTGTGATATTCCAATGTTGCCACCATCATTTCCAACACATTGAAGCTGATACTTAGCTCCGTACACAGTTCACTGGTCATAATCACGGATGAGCTGATTGAGACACTCTTCATTTCGCAATGTGACAGCTATCCATGGCTGTCTGGAACATGGCTTGTTTTTCACATTGCTGTCACCACTGCTGAACTGCACCACCCACCTCCTCACTGTGCTCACATCCACTGTTTGGTCTCCATAAATGTTCAGCAAGCATCGATGAATATCAATGGGTACAATTTTTTCCCACATGGAAGAATTCAATTAGATACCCCTTTGCTTCATATGCACTTCCATGTCAGATGCCATTTTGTCAGACTGTCCCTCTGCTGCCATCAATCACACAGCAACAAAATGTGATGGAATACCGGCAGGAAGGTTCACCCTCTACTGTCATAACACCAACATCTGCCTCTGATGTTGTAGGCCAACATAATAACATAGGAGGCATTACTATAGTAGCCCTTATACTCTCAAACCAGCTTCAGTAATTTAACCTCTAAAGTAAAAGCATTAAATGAAAAAAATAATCTGAACTTTACACTAATACATTTGAAAAGCTAAATTCAGTCTTTCTGTGACGATGCACTACTATATCCTAAGTAAATCTCATTTCCTTTTCTTTAAACAAGCTGTAAACACATTTTGCAAGAAACTGTATTATACAATACAAACTAAACACGTTGAATGTTCTTTTTAGTAAAAGAGGTACAGCATACATGGACATTTAGGAGACTGAGAGTCACTCTTACCTTTTCTAAATCCTCAATTTCAGAGCTGAAATTTTTGTTTTCTTCCATCATTTCCTCCTCTTCGAGAGTTTGCTCATCATCATAATCATGAACCAGCATTTCAGCAGAAGGGTCAAAGTCATGATCCTCAGACGATAAGGAGCCAACTATTAAAAAAGCCCCATAGCTGAATCATTTTTTCTACATCACCATACAAAGTCACATCAGAAAAAAAAAAATAAGGTTACATGAATTCTTTTGCATACAGGGTCATAACTCTCAATGGAATAACTGGAACAAACTCCTAACTACCTGACAAATTCAGTTGTTTTAGCTGGCCTTCCCTTTCCATATTTGTAAGTAACAGGCACAGTTTTCTCTCTTGCAGCATAATGTAAATACTTGGAAGAACTATATAAACTACTGAAATAAAGTTTCAGAAAGTACAATCTCAAATGAGTATTTTTCTAGCTAAAAGATTGTTCAAAGCATCCTTGAAATCATAATTAAGGCATACATGTCACAAGATTTTTGATGCTGCAAGAATGTCAGCTTTACCTCACAAATCAAGACTGTGATTTGTCATCTCTGATTCTATTTATAATGATTTATACAGTAACTAAGCTAGATTTTTTTTTACTGATAAATGATTAACTTAAGTTTATGAATCGATTTCCTAACAGCAACATAAACAGTGAGACTCACTTCAGATTAGTTTACTCTCACAGATGAGATGTTTTCCTAAAACTAGCTTAACTCTCAGCGTTTGATCTAGAAAGAAAAAATAAACATGGCAGAGCCTCAAAAAAATATAGAGGAAAATATACTGGAAATAACTAAATGCTTCTAAAGAATCACATTAATTAACAAGTCATTATGACAGCTTTATGGTCCAATAGACACTTTTTCACTACTCAAGACGATACTTGCAAGTCATCAAGAAGTACTGCTATTTTAAGTGCACTTTTTCAACTGTTAGAAAGGTTATCATTAGATTCAAAAAGTTTTAAAGATGCAAATATTCTGCACCACAAAGTCAGTGATCTACAATGAAAGTTACTGAAATATGGGGTTGCTTTGTTCTTTAATGTTTATTTTTCTCGATCCTGAAAGCCTTAAGAAAGTAAACAAATTAGGATATTTTTCTTTAACTTCTAGTTTCCTCTTCTAGTTCTTACATACTATTGTTCTGCTGCAATCCTTGGTTTACCAGCAGCAAAAAGGTTTATTAAAAATTATTTCCACATGATGATTTTCTTTTGAGCATCAAGGAAATTCCTACATATTTACAATCCTCTTTTTACAAAAAATAATAAAGCAGTATCCCTTGTTGCACTACTTCTAGCCTTCAGAAACACTAGTATATGTTAACACTTGTGAATCTTAAAGCATCTAATTAATTTTTCAGTGATTATGTTAAGTGTTTATTCCTTAAATGCAAGTAATTAAACTTTGTCCATTTAGCTTGCTTAAGACAATACCGAGCAAGTTCATAATACCATACCATGCAGAAATATTCAGGCTTAAAATGTTTTTTATTCACATGCTATTAATATTATGGTCTCATGTAGCTCTCAGCATAGCTGATAATACTATTTCAATTACAATAATTACACATTGAATTTTTCTGCTGTTGGCTATTACATCCTGATCCCACAGCTTTTCAAGAACTGTGAGCTGTCTTAATCTAGCGTGTGTATATATATTATTGTTTCTAATTGTTCTAATTCATTTTGAATAACTGAAGTGGAAGGTCTACGCAACTCTCATACAAAAAGATACACTCAGTGGCACTCGATATCTAATTTAAAACCATATTCAAGTAATATGAGCTCATTGAATTTAGTAAGAGCAGTTAAAAAGAACAGTTAATACAGAAAGCAGTTACACAGAAGTGAATGCACTCCTCAAATACTTATCCGTAAGTAGCCCTATTGATGTTAAACATGCTCACTTGTGTGAAGTATTCCAATGAACCTTAACAGAGCTTCAAGCCTTAGTGGTTGTATATCATTGTGATTTAAAACATTTTTCTATATTATCAAGTAGTAAAAAATTCATACGAGCCCATAGTTATCAGCATCAAGCAAGTCCCTCTCTCCTGATTTAAAAGCACTACAAAACTTTGCTTTCATTTTGTGCTCCAAGCAGCCAGTTATTAATTGGGACTGGAGCTAAGGGAAGAACTCCACAGCACATGCAGGTGACATGTTAGGTGACCGTGAAGCATTAGAAAAACTACAAAGGAAGAAGATACAGCTGTGTAAAGGAATAGGAGAGAGCACAGCATGCAGGTAGGGTGCCAGGCAAGAGCTGGCAATGACAAACCTGGACTCGAACTCCCAAAGGATGCCTGCAGGGAAAGTAGAGCCAGGTGAAGTGTGGAGTTCTTGTAGTCTGGAACAAGGCGCCTCACCCCACAGCAGGTAGGGTTCACCATTTTACATCCCCTCCCCTCTGTCACCATAGCTTCCTCCTTCTCCCACCATTCTCTTTCTGCCGCTCTCCCCACACAGGCTGCTAGCATTACCCCTAGCCCCCATCTCTCACTCTGCTCATCCCACCATCCCACTTACCCTCTCCTATTCCTCCTTCCCTCATCCACTCTCTGTCGCTCCGCTTTCCTCCTCCCTTAGTAAAATCCAACCAGGAGCCACAATCGGACTGATCCAGTGCTCCTCCACCCTCCATTCCCAGCGGGACATGGCAGCAGCAAGCAGCGACAGAGGCAGACCGACTGGCCGCCGCCTCTTTTCCACTCCCAGCCCAAGGCTTGCTCATTCTCCCGCCCACCAGGCACTTCTCCATAGCGCGCTGCAATAGCAGCGCAGCCGGTCCAGTTCGGACCCCAGCACAGTCCCCTTCCGCGGCCTGTCGGCCACCCGCAGCCTCCGAACCCGACACCCGCGCTGCACGGCACTTTCCGTGCGGCCTAGTCCTGCAGGCACCTGGCGCCGGTGGCTCCGACAGCCACCCTGCTAGTCCCCCGCGCCGCTAGCCCACCCTAAAAGTGCCTTACGTGGACGTGAAAAGCCAGGCGGTGGCGGAGCCCCTGCGAGAAACCGCCCGAACTCCGACACCCCAACCCTATTTCCCCGCTCACCTCCGCCATATTTGGACAATCAGGCTGAGCAACAGCGCTAGCAACGAGTGCCCGGATGAGGCCGCTAAACCAATGGCAGTCGCCGAGTCGGAGCCGGCCGGGGAGGAACCAGAGAAGCTGGCGGGACGGGTGGGATGGAGGCGGCGGCGGCGGCGGCTCCGGCTCCGGCTCCGGCTCCGGCTCCGGCTCCGGTGTCATCCCGGGACCCCACCTCCGGCTGCACCTCAGCTGCTGAGGGTGCTTAGCCCGTAATGGATTTGCCCGGCGCGGAGGGGGTACTCGGCACAGGCCTAAGAGCTGAGGCTCTTTCATGGTTTTACGATTTTTTGTTATTGGTATTCCACATCGTAACATCATGTAGTGCACTGGGAGTTAAAGAGTTAATGTTCCAGTTCCGTGGACTGCCGATTTTTCCGGGTACTCGGTTCTCAGAAGAGAAGAACTACATACCCCAGAGAACTTTTCGCTTCTGTTTTCCTTTCAGAGGGAAAAAAATTGTTCGCAGATCACAACATATCCCCCCTTTTTTTTTTTTCCTTTCTGCTCGTTTCTGCAGCGTGTGTTCCGCCTAGCTGTCTTGCCTTCAGCATTAGAGTAAGGCCTTCGGTTTTTTGGACACTGTCTCATTTTATTTGATTTATTAGCCTCAATTTTAATTATATTGTATTATATAGTGTTATCTTGCATTCCAATATTATATTTAGTAAATTAATTTTCCTCCTCAGATCACTGCCACTTTTATTTTTAGGCCCATCACCCTACCCTTTCCCTTTTTCCCCCTTCCCTCTTTCCCGGTGCGTGTGTCCGTGGGTCCCCCGCCCCGTTAGTCACATAACCGGGCCAAAATGGCCCGTAAACTGTTGACATTTTTGGTGGAGGATGCGGGCATAAGCCACCTTGGCCGGGAAAAGACACACATTTAGAACAAATTTCTCTCTACTGTTGGAGAGCTTCATTAGAAAGCTTATCTGTACTGCAGATGCTGTACTGAAAACAAGGCCGTGAAGTCCAGGTGGACTGCCAGTATTCTGGGATATTGTCAATAGTTCACAGGCTGATTTGACCTGAATCCGTGACTAGTGGGGCAGGGGGACATACAGACCCATGCCCTGGGAAAGGGAAAAAGGGAAAAATGGGAAAAGGGTAGGGAGATGGGCCTTAAAACAAAACAGCAGCAACGATCTGAGGAGAAACAAACTAATTTACTAAACAAGATATGGGAATGCAAGATAACACACTACAATACAGTATATTAAAACATAATTAGAATTGGAACTAATAAAACAAATAGTAGTATGTAGTTCTCTTCTGAGAACCAGGTACCTGGAACTATCCACGATCCACGGAAATGGAGCATTAACATTTTAACTCCCAGTGCACTACATGATGTTATGATGTCGAATACTGATAATCAAAAATCATAAAACCATGACATTCCACTCCTTATTCCACATCACTACATCATGCTTAATATATATACAAGCAAACAATAATTAACAAGCATTAAACACACGCACACACATACATATATATATGGCATTACTGACTGCACTCCCTCAACATCAAATTCCCTTGTGGTACACATTGAACATCCCGATTTTTCTGCATCACCCACCAAGTGGACGGTCATGGTTTTATGATTTTTGGTTATAGGTATTCCACATTACAACATCATGTAGTGCACTGGGAGTTAAAGAGTTAATGCTCCACTTCTGGGCACCTGTCCGGAAGAGAAGAAGAACTACATACCCCAGAGGACTTTGCGTTCAGAGAGGGGATATAAGCTTTCGTAGATCACCTGACCTTCCCTTTTTCGGCTCTCTTGTCCCTGCTGCTTAACCCAACTGCGCGTCTCACCTCAGCGTTATGGTGAGGCCTTGTCAACGGTTTATGGGCTGGTTCAGCCTGGTTCTGTGACTAGTGGGGCGGAGGGATTCGCGAATCCATGCCTCTGGAAAGGGGAATCAGGGGACCCCAAAATAATTAAAAACAGCGGCAATGATCTGAGGAGAAACAAACTAATTTACTAAATATGGTATGGGAATGCAAGATAACACACTATAATACAATATAATTAGAACTAAAACTAATAAATCAAATATAATGAGAGAGAGTGTCTGAAAGGTGGATAGGCCTCACCATAACGTAGTCGGGTGAGACGCGCAGTCGGGTCGAGCAGCAGGGAGGAGAGCCGAAAAAAGGCAATGTCTCATGACCTTGCCAGGGGTTATATCTCCTCTCTGAACATTTCCACCACAGCGTATTCTCTCAAATAACAGATGCCTTTTTCCATATCAGTCCATTTCTTTTTCACAGGCATCAGATCGTCTTTGAAGGGGTATCTTTCTTTTACGGCTAGCAGCATCCGCTTCCAGAGGGTGAAGGACCCATTCTGGTATGTACTGATACCTCTGTCAATGGCTGAGTCCCTAGCAATGCTACTCAGTTGGCGAGCTTCTCTACTATCTAGCCACACACTGTTGGCCCCATTTTCCCAACATCGAAGTAACCAGGTGACAATAGGCTCATTTGGGTGGCGTGAAAAGTCTTTTCTCAGACCTCAAATTTCATTCATTTTCAGAGATTGATCAGTAATGGTAACGATGTCTTCCTCACCTCCCACTCTTTCAGGACTTCTTGTTGCCCTCCTGGGCATTGGTGACTGCAATATTACTGGGGGTCTCAGCTCTCCCTCTGGATCCCCTGAATCTCGGAGTCACTCCTCTGGACCTCTTTCCTCTTCTTCTCTTATGGTGTCTGCTTCCTCTACTTTCTCCTCCTCTTTCTTCTGTTCTAACTGAGTTGAGATTCATTTCATTTTCTGTCCTCTTACAGGGGCAACTGACATCAATTCTGGTGCCTCCTGTGGTTGATCAGGTTGGTCAGTTTCGATGCTCTCACTCTCCAGCTCGGCTCAGAGTCTGTCTCGTTCGATTTTGAGGGTATTTAGTTCAGATTTGAGCATGACTTGATGAGCCTGAATGTTGCTTAATTCAATTTGGAGACTGAATATTGTGAACTGGAAGCCGTCTCGCTCAGTTCGAAGTGCGTCCCATTTGGACTTGAGGATGTCCGTCTTGGACTGGAGGGTGTCTTGCTCAGACTGGCAGGCGTCTTGCTTGGACCGAAGGGTGTCTTGTTGAGATTGAAGACTGTCCAGTTTGGACTGAAGGGAGTCTCTCTCAGATTGGAGGGTGTCCCGCTCGGACTGGAAGGCGTCTCGCTCGGACCGGAGGGAGTCTCACTCGGACTGGAGGTCTTTTCTCTTGGATTGGAGATTCTCTCTCTCAGATTGGAGACTGTTCTTCTCAGCTTGGAGACTCTCTCGCTTAGTCTGGAGATTCTGCTTCTCAGCAAGAAGACTCTCTCTCTGGAACTGGAGATTCTCCCTCTCAGCTTGGACTCTCTCCTGGATACTCTCCCTTCAGCTTGGAGACTCTGTTTCTTGACTAGGAGACTCTGTTTCTGGACCCGGAGATTCTCCCTATCAGCTCGGAGACACTCTCTTTCATCACGGAGACTCTCTAGCTCAATTTCAGAAACCCTCTCCCTCTCTGGGATAATATTGAATAAGGCCCGATAAGCATTAGCCAGGCCCCAAATCATTTGTGCCTCCTCAGATCTGCCTGAGCTGCAACATTCCTTTCTCCAATATCTGTTTAGGCTCTCATGGTCTTTCAGGAGGCGAAAAAAGGGAAGGTCTCGTGACCTTGCCAGGCGTTTTATCTCCTCTCTGAACGCAAAGTCCTCTGGGATATGTAGTTCTTCTCTTTCGGATAGGTACCCGGAACTGGAGCATTAACTCTTTAACTCCCAGTGCACTACATGATGTTATGATGTGAAATACCGATAACCAAACATCATAAAACCATGACAGAAGTGTAATTGTTAATGTTATATGGAAGCATAATTGAGAGTATGTGGAAGTATAATTGAGGGTATGAAGAGTGGAATAGTGGAAAAAAAAAACAGAAAAAGAAGTAATGCTTGTAATGATGAAGGTTTGGAAAGTGAAAAGGGTTTGGGAAAGGCACAGGCTGATGAAGGCCAAGATGAGCAAGGTGTAACAGGGATGTCAGGACCAAGAAGAGAAGTGAGGGATCTGGAAAAATTGATTGAGGAACGGAGATAGAAAGGAAAGAAGGAAACTGGGAAGAACAATAGCAGCTGTTACTGTTGCTGCAATGGGGGGGGCTGGAAGGGCCCAAGGAGGGTACCACCCCCACTGGACTGAAAGCAGTGTGCAAACTGCAGGGAAATGGGACATCAGTGGAGAAGCTGTACCAAGCTGAGTGGGGAAGGGATCCATCTGTCATGGTTTTATGATTTTTGGTTATCGGTATTCCACATCATAACATCATGTGGTGCACTGGGAGTTAAAGAGTTAATGCTCCAGTTCTGGGCACCTGTCCAGAAGACAAGAAGAACTACATTCCCCAGAAGACTGTTCGCTGTTCTGTTATCTTTCCTGCTCAGGGTGAACACATATATGGCCACGGTAGGTCACCTGACGTCCCTCTTTTCGATCGTCAGGCCATCTCGCTGCTGCTCGTCCCAACCACACGCCATTAGTGTTAGGCCTTCAGCTTTTTTGGACACTCTCTCTCATTATATTTGATTTACTATCTTCAGTTCTAATTATATTGTATTATAGTGTGTTATCTTGCATTCCGATACTATATTGAGTAAATTAGTTTGTTTCTCCTCAGATCGTTGCTGCTGTTTTTAATTTTTCGTGATACCATTTCCCCTTTCCTAAGGCGTGGATCTGTAGATCCCTCTGGCCCACTAGTCATGGAACCGGGCCAAACCAGTCCTTAAACCATTGACATTTCTTGGTGGAGAATGAAGGCATAGAAACAGCTTTTTAGCTTTTAGAATGAATCTCTCTCTTTGCCTCAGAGAGCTTAGTTAGGAAAATTAATCTCTTTCGCAGGTACTCACTGAAAAACTTGACCTTGAAAGTCCAGGCGGACTGCCAGTATTCTGAGATATTTGTAAACTTTGAGCTCTGCTATCTTGCTTCTGTTCCAAGATCCAGGGGAACCACCCCTGAGTCCAGGGGAGGGGCCCTGAAAAAGATCACAGTCACCAACCCCCAGGAGGGCAACAAGAAGTCCTGAAAGAGTAGGAGGTGAGGAAGACATCGTTGCCATCATTGTCATGGCTTGACAAAGTTCTGTAGATAAGGAAGAACAGAGAAAACCCAGATGGGATCCTTTAAGCTGTTTACTCCCTGTACCTTGCCCTAGGATTAAACTCACTCGCTATCCTCTATGGAACGGCGTTCCTCCCCCTTACCATCCTGGCCTCGAGTCAAGTCCTGTAACTACAAAAGGGAGGCTGGAGACAGCTGACAGAGTGAAGAGTATTGGCTTGGATCAGCCCCTTAACAGCCCACCTGAACCGAGTTCTGTGATTAGTGCTGATGCTGAAAAGAAAAAGTTCTGCCAGCTTGAGAAAGAATTGAAACAATGCAAAAGGGACATTATAAATTCTCCTTTTCCTAAATCTAACTCCATTAACCCCGCTAATACTTCCATGTATCCTCTTAGTGAAGTTCCAATGTTATCAGGAGATATATGATATGCAAACTCCCTACTTACTAGTGGAGAGGTGAGAAATTTTAAAAGGGAAATGAAATCTTTAATGAAAGTTCTCATTGGATTAGCAGAAGAGTTTGATCAATTCTTGGTCATCTTTAGCTTATAAAGTACAGGGACTTAATTTAACTGGGAACACCTTAAGAATAACAGGGGAAGAGGGATCAGGAATGATAGTTTCACTTTTTGATACTATTGAATTAATATGGGGAGATAAAATAGTCACAGGGCAATTGTTATATGTGCCTGAAGCAGGGACCAATTCACTGAGGAGAAATTTAATAGTTAAATTAGGATTGCAGTTGAAAACTTGTGGAACAAGTATAAAGGTGTCAGTGAACCTTTTAAAAGCTGATGATGAAATAGAAATAAATCCAAAGGTGTGGGCAGGGGAAGGAAACCGGGGTGGACTCAGAATTACTCCCTTAAAAATAACTGTCCAAGGAGGGAGTGAAGCTGTGAAACAGCGACAATATCCCATACCTTTAGAAAGGATAAGGGGTCTAAAGCCTGTAATACAAACATGGGTTAAGAATGGTCTTCTGGAACTCTGTATGTGACCCTATAACACTCCAATTTTGCCAGTACAGAAGGCAGATGGCACCTATAGACTGGTACAAGATCT
>JACDJE010001055.1:7391-18209 GCA_016647715.1 Pavo muticus
TTGCTGTGTTACATGATGGCTCCAGCAGCCAGACAACTCCTTGGTTCCTCGTTTAAAACTTATGGTTTTCTGTTCGGTTCCCATGAAGCTTTCCGATGCCTTGGGCATTGAGCAGTTTGCACGAAAATAAGCCCACCATTCTAAAAGTAAATGTAAAGAAAGTACCCCCTGCATAATTTTCTGTGTTGTAAAAGCATGCTGGGCTCCAAAGGATGCTGGCATGTGTTGGCCCAGTGTCTTTCACTCCCTAATTGTGGTTTCACTGTGGGGAGGGACACGGAGTAGAGTTGTTGGACTAGCAGCTGTGCCAGAATCAATGAAATGCTCTCATCTCCGCTGTTTCTATCATTGAAGCTTCGCTTCCAGCCCCCAAACCCGTGGTGATCTCCCAGCTTGAAGGAGGAGAAGACCCCTGGATCCCAGATGTGCGTAGCCCTGAGGCCGTGCCGGGAGACCGCAGCCCAGGTGAGGTGGTGGAGTGAAAGGAGGAGGCTGGGGCTATAAAAGCCATCTGTGATGGGGTAATATGTGGGGCACCGTGTGCTATTTCTGGATTTCCTTTGTCATCCAGGAAGTGATGGGATCACAAATATAAAGGAGGATCTGCAGGAAAGTGGTGTGGCCGAAAGGCAGTGGGGTAGCACCTCTGTGGCAGAAATTGGAAGAGATGTCCATGTGGGCTTTGAGCAAGCAGAGCACTTCAAGAAGCCACTGGGAAAGCATCTGGAAGAGACAACAAGGAACCTGCTGCACTTCAGCACGGGTCAAAAGCAGCCTGAAGACCACGGGAGCAAGAAAGTGTGCCAGAAGAAAAAGCAGAATCCATGCACTGAGTGTGGGAAAAGCTTTAAAAGGTATTCCAACCTAGTTAATCACCAGCGCATACATTCTGGGAAGTGCCGGTTGAAGTGCTCTGACTGCGGAAAGAGCTACAAATGGAGATCGGAACTCATCAAGCACCAGCGCATCCACACAGGAGAGAGACCTTATAAGTGTCCTGAGTGTGAGAAAAGCTTCATGAGCAGAACTGGATTGAAGTACCACCAGCGCATCCACACAGAAGAAAGATCCTTTAATTGCTCTGAGTGCGGAAAGAGCTTCCAAAGCAGTTCCAACCTCTTTCGCCACCAGCGCATGCATACAGAAGAGAGACCCTATAATTGTACTGAGTGTGAGAAGAGCTTCAAAATACGTTCCCACCTCATCCACCACCAGCGCATCCACACAGGAGAGAGACCCTACAAGTGCTCTGAGTGTGGGAAAAGCTTCAAAAGCAGTTCTGACCTCATTGTCCACCAGCGCATCCACACAGGAGAGAGACCCTACAAGTGTGCTGAGTGTGGGAAAAGCTACAAAAGCAATGGTGATCTGAAGTATCATGAGCGCAGCCACACAGGAGAGAGACCTTATAAGTGTCCTCAGTGTGGCAAGTGCTTCAAAAACAGTTCCCACCTCAACCGCCACCAGCATACCCACACAGGAGAGTGTAATGCTTTTATGATTTTTCTGATTGGTATTCCACCCTATAACATCATTCAGTGTACTGGAAGTTAAGCGCTAACCCTGCAGTTGTGTGGATTGTCGATAGATCCGGGTACCTGGTCTCTGAAGGGAAGAATGGACTACAACTCCGAGAAGCCTTCATAATTCCGTTTTCATTTTCTGGTCAGTGGGAAAGATAAAACTGATTGTGAGTCACAAGACTGCATCTTTGCTTCCTGTGCTGCTGCTGTCTGTCTTGCCTACAGCATTAGAGTAAGGAACTTGGTTTCGGAAAATCTCTCTCTCATTTTATTTATTAGCTTCAATTCCAGTTATACTGTATTATCTCGCATCCCGCTATCATGTGTAATAAATTAGTTTATCTCGCTTAGCTCATTGCAATTGTATTTCTTTTTGTCTAAGCCCATCTGTCTGCCTTTTTCCCTTCACCCCTTCTCCTTTTCCTGGGTAAGGGAGTTGTAACGCATTCCTGACTCGGAAAGGGCAGAGCTGTGCTGAGGAGCATCGCGATCTCCCACAGCTGCTACGGGATGGATAAAGGATGTGGCAAAAGAAAATGGATTTAGTTGTGAAAAAGGGAACGCTATTGCTTGTGGGGTGTTAGGCCAGAAAGGGACACAACGGTGAGGGAAAGGGTGTACCTCAACTCCTCCATGCTTGGATCCAGCAAACATCACCCTACCCGCACATTCCTTCCCCTCCCCCAACCGGGGAGAAGGTGCAAGGCCCGGAGAACAAAGAGCAGTGCCCAGAAGGCACGGGGCTGCCTGGCAAAGAAAGGACTGGTCAGCATGTGAGCGATAGTAGCCCATACATGTTTATTTATGTATAAAAATATACACCAAGTAGTGCTTAAGGAAGGCGGTGAATTTGTTTTCTTACCAATGGAAAACGGGAGAACGGCTGACTCTTCCCAGCAGAGCAGGTGAGGCCGAGTGGGGCAGAGCGCGTCCCCCTTTCCTCCCTCCCCCCGTGGCAGCGTGGGCACAGCGTTTCCATTTGGNGTTTTCCTGGAGCTTTCTTCACTGTCATCTTGTTTTTTGTTCTTAAAATAAATGTCAGCACGTGGAATGAGGAGAGGGAAAGGTGCAAGCAGGGTTTGGTTTTGGTGCCAACTCTATTTCACTGCTTGCTTCTGGGGCAGGCATTTCTTTCACACAACCCTATCATCCTTCCTAACAGTGCTGCACATTGGTTCTCCTGCTCTTCCTGAATGCTTTAATCAGGAGCTCAGAGCAGCTGTGAGACACCAAGCCTTGCTTGTCTCCAATAAAACTACAAAAAGCTGAGCTTGTTCTTCCTAAATGCACCATCCCAATTATGAGGAGGTGGCGGGAGCAGAAGGCAGTGCAAACACACAGGGTGCACAAGCAGCTCATCCCCACAGCAGAGGGATTTCAGAGTGCTCTCCAGTGCATGCTTGCCTAGCAAGTGCTCCCTTTTGAGCTTGAAGGTTTTTGCTTTGGCCTTGGGAAGGTGTGTCCGAGACCTCCTGCAGCAGGGCCTTCCCAATTGCTGGGCTCAGGTCAAGCTGCTGTGCTTGGAATGCAGTTTGCAGGAAGTGGAGATTGGTTTTGGTGAGCTAGTGAATCCAGCAGGAGCTTGCCCATGTCCTCAGGTGAGGTTCTCTGAAGGCTCTCTGACCCCCAGCAAGCTGCAAGGAGATGATGATTGCAGTACTGAGGAGCGCTGCTTCCTCCATCCCAGGGCGCAGGGGCCTGGTCTGGTGCAGGAGAGGTACAGCAGGGCCCTGGGGGTTGGAGGAACACACAGCTCCAAGGGAAAATGCGTGGGGAGGAAGCAAGCAGCTGGGAGGCGTGGGGATCCCCAGCAGCTGGAAGCAGCAGCCCAGACAAGAGCTGGGATGATTTACTTTTCAACTCCATCCTATGAATTCCTGTCCTGAGGCATCAGTCATGTGTCTCCTCTTTCCTTTTTGGTTCCCTAAAAAGCATTCTCACTATTTTGTGTTTTCATCTTACATCACCGTATTCTCAGAACCACTGAGCGGGTTTTCCCTGAAAAGAAAATAAAAATGAAGATTTTCCACATTTACTCCCTGAAAAATCATTTTAACTGCTGATTTCTCTCCATGTTTTGTCACACATTGTGTTTAGTTTCATTAAGAGTTAGAAAACTCAGTTTTTTTCTTCTCCTCCTGAACTTCCCTGCTTTCCCTCTGCTCTGCGGAAGGTCCTTCTGTTGCGGACATGAGTCCCTGCAGAGTTGTGACTGCAGTGCCCCGTCTGCAGGAGCAGGAGCATTTCAGATGGGAGCATGGAGACTGCCATTCTCAGGGTGGACATTCACCCAGGGGGGCATGGAGGGAGGGCTTTGTCCTGTCCGGTTCAACCAACACTTGTATCCAGCCAGCAGAAGGCTGTGCCCTCTGTGTCCCGCATGACCTCTGCATGGAGCTTACAGTTATATGTTACACGTGGTTGAGAGCCTCTGGGTACTGATTAAGGGACAAGGAAGTAAAGTGGGAGCCTACTATAAGCCACTCAGCCAGGAGGATGATACCAATTAATTATTAAGGGATATGTCTAGAACAGCATCACTTGCCCTAGGCACTGTAGTCTGTCAGTGCTGGTCACTTGTTAAGAGGCATCTCCTAAGAGCACGGGTGCAGGCAATTTCAAAGTGCTGCAAGTCAAGAAGTAGGGCAGAAGTCCAGCTCCTCTGAGCAGAGATTTTCTTCTGGAGTTTGCATGGAAGGGAAGGTGAATGGACACACGGAGTGAGATCAGGCTGCATGGGAGGAACTGACTAGGAACCTGTGTGGGATTTGTGCTCCACTTGCAGGCATGTAAATGTATGGCCCGCGGGGTTTATCCAAGGGTCTTGGGAATCTCAACATGTCCCAATTTACTGGAAGCTGGCAAACATCCCAGTTTCCAAGAAGAGCAAGAAAGAAGACCTTGGTAATTACTACTCGTTGAGGCAATGCCTGACCTGTTAGCTTGTGCAGAAAGAATCACTTCTAAGGTCCTTTTCCAGACACATTCTTTCTGTTGTTCATTCAACACTGTCACGCCCTGCACATGAATGACGGTCGAGGTGACCAGATTCACAACCCATCCAGTTATATGAAAGTGAACCAACACTCAAGATTCATACACAGGTGGAAAAAAAGATCAACTTTATTAGGAGATTTCTACAAAACATTTATCCTACATGTTTCCACCCTCTCACAACTTTATCTGTCTAAGCTGTACGTTTATAGGAACTTCAAGTATGCCTTGAGTTAGTAAAAACAATAAGAGAAAAAAAATGAAAAGGAAGAAGAGAAATTAAAGGAGGTAGGGAGATCATCAGTCCTGGATCCAGCACCAAGCCTGCTGACGGGGATGCTCCACGTGGCATAGAATGGAAGCAGCAGCACCTAGAAGCAGGGCCAGTAGCAGAGGTAGGGCAAACCCAACCTCCCCCCCAGCACCTAGTTATAATACCAAAAGAAAAAGATCAGATACCATCAGCCCCTATTTGGAATTGGAGTTGCCTCCAGTTCTAGACACTGGACTATATCCAAATCAAAGGAAGTCACACCAGGCGCCCTCCTGAAACTTGACCATTTCTGGGGTGTTGTTCTGGACTCTTCCAGGATTGGCTGATTCATCGGTCCAATTAAGGGAAGGGACACCCAGCTCCTCCCTGTGACTTAACTGTCTCTCAGGGCATTGTTCTGGCTCACATTAACAGGCACTCACATCTCATCCCACACACCAACCCATGGCTCAAACATTCTGAGGTCTCCTTCAATAATGGTGACCTGCACATAGCGGTTAGCAGGCGAAAAGGAAGAGAGGTGAGAAGGCCTACCATTAGAAACAAAAACCCACACCATATCCTAAGACTGATATTCACAAGCCATTTCCCCCACCCCCTGCATCCCGGTGAATTCAGCAGGGATGTGATCCACGGCCAGGAGATCAGTCCATCAAATCAGTCTTTTGGCTGCATCACTTGAAAAAGCTCTCCGGTCTTTTTGGTGATTTCCTTCGTGTTTTGATGGGCCTCAGTTATGGTAGTGGTGGCATTGTGGATGGTGATACAGCATTCTCCTTCAGTTCAGTTCAACATCCCTCACACCCCATGTTCTTTTAACAGCAATATGTCTAGCACCAGTTGGTTTTGCAAGGCCACCTTGGATACTTGTTGAACCTGTACATTTGATTCTCCAGAAACATGTTCTGTCCACCTACTTAGCACATGGACCTGCCAAGTTAGATTCTCCAGGGCAAGCTGGTGTCAGATAATAACTGTGCTTGGTGCCAAAGCTGCTTCAAACATCAGAGGTGCTGTCATATCCCAGGTGTAATAATCAGGCCATTGGCCTGAATGAAGTCACACCGCAGCACTGCTGTGTCAAATATGCTAGAATCCCCATATGAACTGGAGTCGAAGGCAGTCAGTCACGTGGTATGCCACAGATGACATCACTAATGTGCTTTTCTCAATCCGTCTGGCAGCATCGTGCAGGCCTCCACCTGCTTTCACTTGGAGGGGCGTGCAATACACCTGCAATCAACTGCCCAAGGGTGGAAACACAGCCCTACCATTTGTCATGGGCTGACCCAGACTGCACTGGAACAAGGGGAAGCTTCTAAACACCTGCTATACACTGACCACATCATCGCGTGGGGCAACACAGCAGAAGTCATTTTTGACAAAGGGAAGAAAATAATTCAAAACTTCTTAAAAGCCAGTTTTGCCGTAAAGCAAAGGAAAGTCAAGGGACCTGCACAGGAGATTCTGTTCTTAGGAATAAAGTGGGAAGATGGACATCATCAGATCCCCATGGATGTGATCAATACAATAACTGCTCTGTCTCCTCCAACCAGCAAAAAGGAAACAGAAGCGTTCTTAGGTGCTGTGGGTTTCTGAAGAATGCATTTTCTGGATTACAGTCTGATTGTCAACTCTCTCTCTCATGTGACCTGGAAGAAGAATGATTTCACATGGGGCCCTGAGCAACAACAGACTTTGAATGAACTAAACAGGCAATAGTTCATGCAGTAGCCCTTGGGCCAGTCCAGACAGGACAAGATGTAATAAATGTGCTCCGCACAGCCGCCAGGGAGAATGGCCCCACTTGGAGCCCCTGGCAGAAACCAGAGCAGTTCCCAGTGCGTCCCTTGCTATATAATTCATGTATATGCACATTGTCATAACATTTATCCTTGTCCTTTTCTCTATCTCAGTAAAAAGCTTTAAGACAACTCTCAAGTTCTACTAAGATTTTTTGTTGTTTTTGTTCTCTCCCCCAACCCACTGGGAAGGGGAGGAGTGAGCAAAGGACTTTGTGGTGCTGAGCCACCTCCTGGGTTACACCACAACACGCTTCTATAGTCACTTTCTTCTGTGTAGTTGTTTGTGGGAGTTGAGTCTAGAACTGCTTCTAAAGCTCTTCCCACACTCAGGGCTCTTGTAGGGTCTCTCTCTTGTGTGGATGCGCTGGTGGCGGATGACATTGGAACAGCTTTTGAAGCTCTTCCCACACTCAGGGCACTTATAGGGTCTCTCTCCTGTGTGGATGCGCTGGTGGTAGGTGAGGTGGGAACTCCTTCGGAAACTCTTCCAGCACTCAGAGCACTTGAAGGGTCTCTCTCCTGAGTGGATGCTCTGGTGGTAGGCGAGGGCAGAACTGCTTTTGAAGCTCTTCCCACAGTCAGGGCACTTGTAGGGTCTCTCTTCTGTGTGGATAAGCTGGTGGGAGTAAAGTGTGGAACTGCATTTGAAGCTCTTTGGACACTCAGAGCACTTAAAGGGTCTCTCTCCTGTGTGGACGCGCTGATGGCAGATGAGGTGGGAACTCCTTTTGAAGCTCTTCCCACACTCAGAGCACTTAAAGGGTCTCTCTCCTGTGTGGATGGGCTGGTGGACAATGAGGTTGGAACTGCTTCTGAAGCTCTTCCCACACTCAGAGCACTTAAAGGGTCTCTCTCCCGTGTGGATGCGCTGGTGTATTGTAAGGTGGGCTCTCCATTTGAAGCTCTTTCCACAATCAGAGCACTTGTACAGTCTCTCCCTTGAGTGTATGTGCTGGTTGTTAACAAGTCTGGAATACCTTTTAACGTTTTTCGCACGCTCATTACTTGAGTTCTGTTTTTTCTTCTGGCATACTTCCCTCTTCCTGGCATCTTTAGGCTGCTGTTGACCTGCACTGAAGTCCAGCGGGTTCCTTGCTCTCTCTCCTGGATAGTTTCCCAGTGGCTTCTTGAAGTGCACCCCTTGCTGCAGGCCCCCTTGGACATCCCTTCTGCTTATTCCCACAGAGACACTACCCCACTGCCTCTGGACCACACCAATTTCCTGCAGATTCTCCTTTGTATTTGTGATCTCATCTCCTCCTAGATGACAGAGGAAATCCAGAAATAGCACTTAGTGCCCCAAATATTACTCAGCCCCAACCTCCTCCTTCCCTCCACCACCTCACCTGGGCTGAGGTCTCCTGGCACGGCCTCAGGGCTACGCACATCTGGGATCCAGGGGTCTTCCCCTCCTTCAAGCAGGGAGATCACCACAGGTTAGGGGGCTGGAAGGGGAGCTACAGTGAGAGAAACAGGAGAGATGAGAGCATTTCCATGATTCTGGCACAGCTGCTTCTCCAACAACTCCACTCTATGCCCCTCCCCATGGTGAAATACTAATTAGCACCTGAATGACACCGGGCCAACACACACCAGCTTCCTTTGGAGCAAAAAATGCTTTCACATATCTGAAAACTACGGAAGGACATTTTCTTTAACATACCCTTTAAAACAATTTGTTTGTTTTCTTCCAACTTGCTCAATGCCCAAGGCATCAGAAAGCTTAATGGGAAATGAAAAGAAAATATTAAATTCTAAAGGAGGAACCAGGGAGCCGTCCAGCTGCTGGAGCTGGTGGCACCATGCAACGCACCAACACAAAGGCTGTTTAAAGGAAGATGATCCTCCCTCTCCTGGCTGATACCTGCTTGCCAGCACTGACATGGGCTTTTATCAGAACGCTGAGCACACTAAGCCCTTAGGAAATTCATGCTTTTTGTGTTTCCTTTGTTGCTGTCATTGTGATGTTAGTCAATATGTAACTGCATGGCAATTATTCTAGGCCTGGCCTGCAGAAGCTCATTCTGCACAGCCAAAGGTGCCCTAACGAGGAGGAAAGGCAGCAAAGCCCTCACCCAGTGAGGCCACGCACTGGTACGTCTCCAGCATCACGTCCCGGTAGAGCAATCGCTGCGCAGGGTCCAGCAGCGCCCACTCCTCCCTGCTGAAATACACGGCCACCTCCGCAAAGCTCACGGGCTCCTGCAAGCAAACAGGCTCCTTGCTGGGAACAGCCAAGGCCCAGGGAAGCAGCTCGCACNCAACCCGGGCTGCAACACGCCTGAGAACCGCCGTTCCCCTCGTTGCAGCCCGTCTGGCCCAGTGATACAGGTGGGTTTGTTTAGCAATACGGATTAGTACATTAATTTAAGAGCCAATATGTAAGTTTAAAAAAAGGAATCCTCCCTTAACAAGACAACGCCTCCCGATGCCACCCCCGGGATCGCTCACCCAGACGGCAGCCGCGTCCGCCCCGCACAGCACGGCACGCACGCGCACAGCCCAGCCCAGCCCAGCCCGGCCTGCAGCCGCCCCCTGCCCCGCGCCATCATGGCGGCGGCTTCGCCTCACCCAGCGGCCAGGGCCAGGCAGTCGTGGCAGGCCAAGTGAGCCTGGAGCCCCTCTGCACTCACGGCCACGGACGGCGTGCTTTCCGGCGGGACGGGAATCGGCCTTCGCTTGGATCCGTTGCTCTGTGTCCCCCACGCCTCGCTCTGCTCTCCTGTCCGGCGCTGAAGGTCTCTCCGAGCGGCGCCGTTGGCGCTGTGTCACCTCCCGGCCTGCTGCTCCCGGCATATCCCGGGACGGCGCTCAGGCCGTGGGCAGCTATGGGCGGAGACGGAGCCGTCGGTGCCGCTTCCAGGAGGACGGCCGACTCTTCCCAGCAGAGCAGGTGAGGCCGAGAGGGGCAGAGCGCGTCCCCCTTTCCTCCCTCCCCCCGTGGCAGCGTGGGCACAGCGTTTCCATTTGGCACCTGCGCGGTGCTGTGTTGGAAGAGCAGAGGATCGTCTCGGCACTGCCTTACCCGAGGGCTGTGCGCCATTCCCGCTGTAGAGAACATCAGCGGAGGTGGTGCTCCAGCAGGCTGCTCTGCTGGCAGCTGCAATCTGCGCTGAGGCTCGCTGTGTTTGTACACGCACTGCAGCCTCCCTGCTTCTCCAGGGGTTGGGATCAGCGTTTGAACCGAAGGACCGTCCCCAAGGTCATCCATTTCAGACACGAACATTTTTCAGGACAATTTGTAATCGCAGAGTGAGTGTTTGACATGGATTTTGACTTTGGCTGTGGCAGTGTGTTTGGCGTTGGCTGTGGCAGTTTGGCACGCAACATTTTCTTCCATTTCCTGTTGTAATCTTAACTCTTTGCTGCCTGAACTGCACGCTCAGCTTCCCAGAACCGAGTTGGGCTGGCACTGACATTTGTGCTTTGGTATTTATGAAAAAGACTTTGCCAGATATCGTTAAAGACTGGTTGGAATTAATATAATCATATGGGCTGTCATAACTTATTCACAGATCTTCTTTTTCCTGGGACAGGTGGGGCTGATGGCTTCTGGGCTCTCTTTGTTCTGAGTTCAGGCCTTACCATTCCTCTGGAGGTAGAATGGGGGAACTGGGAAGCTGTTTTCCTTTCCATGCTGACCCTAAGAGTACAGGAGCTGAAATACTTTCCATCGCTGTTACCTCATTTCTGGAATGCTATGATTAAACTGAAGTATAATACCAGGAGGCGGATTATGAACAGTGACTCTGTGAATGCCCATTATGCATTATGCTTCTTTTTTTCCTCCGAGATTGATTACTCCATTTTGAGAGGTTTGTTTGCAATTCTTTAGCTTTATTCTTCTCTGCTTTAGTTTCTGTTCCCCATTCCTGTTCATTTCTGTTCTCCTTTGCTTCATATGCAACTTCCAAACCTGGCATTTTGCAGAAAACACCTCTCCCCTCCCGTCCTTGTATGGCCCCCAATGACTTTGCCCATTTGTCACGGATGGTCCCCTCTACAATATACACTCCTAAGGCAGAAGCAGGGCTATATTTATGACTATAATACAGATATGCTGTAGTGATTTAACAGTGACATATAACAAGATTGGAGATGGCTGGATACACTTGGTTATTTACTGCATAGAGGGTAGGGTTACACACACACCTACAGGAGGCCCTCCTGTTGAGTCACGAGGCTCAGAGTAGTTCCCTTTCCTATCTCAAGCCTTCAAACC
>JACDJE010001055.1:23575-34512 GCA_016647715.1 Pavo muticus
AGGGCACCTCCCTCTCCCCCTGCATCCACATCCCTCGCCCCTTGCCCTCTCCTGCCTGCTTCCCCCAGGCCCTACCTCAGATGGATGTGCTGTGGCCATTTGCTGCTCTCCTGCAGGTGAGATGATCATGGCTGGAAGGCAGAAGTTGAACTGGAGCCTGCAGGGACAAGAGAAATGGCAGGGGAGCTGTGAGGGAACACAGCAGTCCCTGTCCCAGCCCAGCCCTCCCCAGCCCATCTGGAGGGCGCTGCCTGGGGGATGGCACACCAGGCCTTGCACAGGAAGACAATGACCAACAGCACTGCTAACACTCTAGCTCAAAGAGATTAACCATCACAAAGCTGTCTCAAACTCGGAGACTGAAAGAACTGATAGCTGACACTCAGTTCAACAGCTGAGGGCCGACTGAGCCTGGGACTTAAGACAAAGCATGGCAACGAGTCAGTCATCTTACCCCAAAACAGGGAGCAGCCCAAGCGCCCCTCGAGCTCTCCTGCACAGCAGCAGGCTGCACAACAGGATCTCCCCTTGAGTAGGGATGCCTCTCGAGGTCACACCTGCACAGAGATCCCTCGCAGCTTGACGTTAAGACTCCTTCTCAGTACAGACCTTCTGTAAGAGACTCATGGTTACTTTGGAGCTATCAGAGCTTCTCTAAGGTTATGTCTTAGAGGGACTGTGCTCAGATGATTCCTTCCACATAAAGCCCTGACTGAGCGTGGGACTAGGAGTGGATCCAGCCACGTCCAGGCTCCTTACCTCTGTGGTTTGAGGACTTGAGATAGAAAGGGGGACCACTCTGAGCCTAGTGACTCAACAGGAGGGCCTCCTGTAGGTGTGTGTGTAACCCTACCCTCTATGCAGTAAATAACCAAGTGTATCCAGCCACCTCCAATCTTGTTATGTCACTGTTAAATCACTACAGTATAACAGTATTATCTCCATAAATATAGCCCTGCTTCTTCTGTAGGAGTGTATATTATGTTTGGATCAATCTGTGACAAGTTGGAAAAGTCTGCAGGATGGCAAGAAGGAACACAAACTGATTACAAGAGACATGGAGTGTGTCCCAAATTCTTCTATGAATGTTCTCGTGACAACTGTCATAGCTGAGAAGCAAGCAGGGGTCATTAGGGGCAGTAAAAGGATGAAAAAGGGGAAAGGTGTTATCAGCATTATGTCAGGTTTGGAAGTAACATATGAAGCAAAGGAGAACTGCACCGGTCCTCCCTGAATCAAAAACAGGTGATATTCCACAATATTTCTGCTGTGCTACGGGGTGGAAGTTCTGAAGGTAATGCTTATTCACACAATAAACAAAGACCTCCCCGTGTCACCTACAATCCTTTATGCCACACATCCTGAACCTTTATAGTTTGACTCCAAAATGACTGCTTATTGTCTAACTTAGCTGCAGTTAAAGATTAACAGTGATACACGAGGAACGGGAAAGGGGAGTTTTATTGGAGGTCTGAGTAGTGAAGCAAGTTGAGGAAATACAACAAGGACAGCCTGTGCCAACTGGGGGATCTTTTGATTGACTGGAAGCACGCCTAAAGGGGACCGCTACCCAGGAAGGAGCTGCAGAAATATTGTTAGAAAATGGTATGGCCATCCAACAGGAGGTGCAGAAAAATAGTGAAGAACACTGTGAATGCAGCCCCCAACACGCAAACACAGTGAGCCTCAGCGCAGATTGCAGATGTCAGCAGAGCAGCTTGCTGGAGCACCACCTCTACAGATCAGTGAGGGGAACACCTGGTGGCAAATGGATGAAATCCTCTGGGAGATGTCTGTACATCCTCTCAGGAGTGGAAGTAGCCTTGGGCTTGCTTAAATCAACTAAGCCCTCAGAAAGAGGTTGGGAAAAGTACTTTGTGAAGGTGACTGATGTAGTTCTCAAATCCACCTACTGCTGATGTTACCTAAAAGTGATAATGGCTCACATTCCTCGGGTAAGGAAGTGCCAAACTGGAAGGAGTTAATTGGATGGTACACACATCTCAAATAAATGGGATGGCTTACTTAAAACAAACACAAAAAATAAAACAACAGAACATCCAACCAAACAGAGATTATTTTTCCATCTCCTGAGAAGAGAGAGTATCTGACACCACTGCAGCCAAACCAGCCTGTGACAGTCAGACCACCACCTACCGATGCTGTGCTGGTAACTTTAACTGGACTGTGTAGGCAACTTACTGAATAGTAGCGGTGCTAAACAGAACAATTAAGGCATCATGGATTTATCCTTCTTTGTAATGGAATGACCTGTTCAGAATTCCCCACCGAGACAATTCCCTACTTTTCTTAGCAGCCCTGGGATGGCAACTGGAAATGCTGTGCTCATGCTGCTACTCGGATAGATACTGGGATAATGCCACTGTCGTTAACTTGAGGACAGAAAACCTCACCATAGGCACTCAATGCCTGTGTTCAGTATGTAGTGAGTATGAGAACAAATTCTAACAACAAAAACTCAGATCTCTCATCTGTGGTCATGCACGGAAATGAAGCACACTTAAATACATAAGTGTAAGTGAATGTCACTGGGATAGCACCAGCGTAACTGCTTTTCCCACTTGCTATGGCTGATGCAAATGTGAGTGACTGTAGTGTGGATGGGGAGAGAGACACATCCTGCTCACTCCTCCTCCCCCTCACTCCCTCCTCCACCTTCTTCCCTCAGCTCCCTTCTTCAGCCTGGCCTTGCTCGCAGGGCCCTGCACAGGAAGACAATGCACAACACAACAGGTAACACTGGCTAAAACAGATTGACGGCCATAAATCTGTCTCAAAATGGGGACTGAAAGATCTGATAGCAGAGCCCTGCTACAACAGCTGGGGCCCAACTGAGCATGCTCTGAGCCTCAGGACTCAGCGGGAGGGCTTTCAGTATGTGTGTGTTTAACCCTGCCCTCTATGCAGTACATTAAGCCATTGTTACAACACTACATTCTATCTACATTGTATCAGTGAATACATTCCTCCTACTCTCTTAGCAGTGAAATGCACAGCGTAGCTGTTGCCAGCCCCAGCTGCCAAGCAGACAGGGAAACACCTTGCAACCGTTCCTCCCCTCACCTTCGCAGCTCTTCTCCCTGCTGGGCAGAGCTGAACTTTCTGCTTCAGTATTTCAGCACTCTGCCCACCCCACCTGACAGCACACGGCCTGAAGGCTCTGGCTGGGTGCGTGCCAGCTGAACCCCTCTGCACCAAGAATGCCCCGGCGGCCGCATTTCCCTTCTCCCCCACCAGGGGGCGCTGCTGCCCATTCAGCTCAGCACGCACACTGCGCTCACTTCCAGGGACGTTCTCAGCAGCCTGTGCCCTTTGCAGAAGGCAGCCTGGGCTGCACCGTACTGACGTGCTGCTTGGACACGTTCTCTACGTGTGCTCCAGTCAGCTCACAGCCTGTCAGCTTTTCATCGCCCATTCCAGAGCCCAGTGCCGGAGCTGGTGCAGACGCTGAACGTGCTCAGGGCCCGCAGCTGTGACTTTAGTCATCTGCAGCTGCCGGGACAGCCTGAGCAAAAGCCTTGGAAGGGGTCTGCACAACCCCACGTGAGCCAGCAGCCAAGCGCTAAGCGCACAAAAGGTAACGATGAAAGGGCCGCTAGAGGCAGATGTTGCCTGCTAGGTCCGCGAACGGAAACTGAGGGCTGCCGTGGAAGGGCAGGGGAGTGGAAATTCTCCCCTTGGAGGCTTCACTTTAAGACGCTCAAAAGGAGGCATCGGGGAGTTTAAAGCTTACATCAATCCATGCGTGCAGAGCTGCGGAGCGAGGTCATCTCGTGTCTCCCGTGGCCCAGAGGAAGAAATGCAGTCCCAGCTGTGCTGCGTTACACAGAGCCAACCGGGCAGCAGAGCACGCTGACCTCCTCTGCTCACTTCCTCCCTGTCCCAGCTCCAACCCCTTCCTGTGCCCCTCGGAGCCCAACCCGGGCTGCAACACGCCTGGGAACCGCTGCTTCCCTCATTGCAGCCCGTCTGGCCCAGCAAACCTGCTGTGCTGGGCAGGAGCTGGAGCGGGGACCGGGGTCCCGCCTGGGGTACAGCAGTGCCGGTTCCGATCCGCCCGGTGCCGCTCCCCGCTCCCCTCCCGGTGCTGTTGGCAGGGGGCAGGAAGCGTGCGCTCCTCTGCACGAGCCACGAAGGGCACCTACCTTGGGTGCGGAGCGGGCTGCTCCCACCTCTGGTGCACGCAACCGGGCTCCTTGCAGTCGCGTCGAGCAGAGGATGCCGAGTGCCCTCCGCCCGGAGCTGGCCGCAGGACGGCCTTGCTGCACCTCCTGCCACCGCGGTGCTGCCCGGATGGCTTCCAGCCAGGCTCTCGCCGCTTCAGCACACGCTCAGCTGCTAGGCAGGAACTCCCACAGCGAGCACGCCCCGGGCCGGTTGCCAGGCCTTCGGCAGTTTCACAGCTCATTCTCGTGTCATATCTGTACGCAGGGGAGGGAGGCAGGGAGAGATGGGGGCTGTGTTTTGTTATGCTAATGAAGCATTGCTTTCTGCTGGGTCTCTTTGCTTCCTTTGGTGGGGACATCCGCCCATCCCTGTGCTCAGGCATCCCCACCTCGCTGTCCTGGCGTTCCTTTAACTCCTCTCACCCACGTGTATGTCCCAGCAAGAGGCAATCTCCGGCACAACACCAGGCGCCATATTGTGTTGAACAGAACTCTTCCAGTGGAACGGAGCTGTGGGTAGGAGCTTTACCCAAAAGCTGCTGGCAGAATACGACCTTCCCCAAATCCTTGAATAAGGGTCCTAATAAGTCTTCTGTGCAGTCATACCATGGGGTTCTGTGTGGGTTTGCGGTCCGTATGGCTGGCCCTACCTACCCTTGAATTGCACCGGGCAATGTACTTGGGGTCACCCCTACGTACCCAGTGCAATACACTGCAAATTGCCACAGACACCAACTAACTGCCATACCTTTCTCACCAGTCATCGATATAAACGGACTGCTTGGTGGTTCTGTGCCATGGCTGTCTTCTCACCACGAGCTGCACATCTCTCCACTGAATGGCAGCACCACTCATGGGAAAAGTTGTCCTAGAGAATCACATGGCATTGGACAAAGGAACCGCTGCCCGGGGGGTACCTGTGCCACCATCAGCACTGATTGTTGTGGATACATTCCTGATGTTTCCAACAAGGAATTCCTATGATGACACAGATGGAGACACAAATTGTTCAAATCAACCCACTAAGGACACACAGTCGGACCGTGTCCCAGTTCTCTGGCAGTGGCCGTGGCTACCCTGGTTCAGCCCAATCTACATCGCTCCCTCGTTAGAGGTGTTGAGGAGCTGTAACGCGTGCCTGACTCAGAAAGGGCAGATCTGTGCTGAGGAGCTTTGCTGTCTCCCACAGCTTTTGTGGGATGGATAAAGGACGTGAGAAATGAAAATGGATTTAGTCGTGAAAAAGGGAAGGCTATTGCTTGTGTGGTGTTAGGCCAGAAACGGACACAACAGTGAAGGAAAGGGGGGACCTCAACTCCTCCGCACTCAGATCCAGCAAACATCCCCCCACCCGCACATTCCTTCCCCTCCCATCCCCCCTCTGGTGCAAGGCCCAGAGAACAAAGAGCAGTGCCCAGAAGGAACGGGGCTGCCTGGCCGAGAAAGGACTGATCAGCATGTGAGCGATAGTAGCCCGTATATATAACTATACGTACACAGACCTTCCTTAAGGAAGGCGGTGAGGTTGTTTTCTTACCAACGGAAACAGAACCAAATGCTGTGTGCCACACTGCCCAAGCCCATTGCTGGCTCCCAGGCAGAACACGGATGTCACACACTCACTGTGCAGGTTGCAAATCTGACCGAAATACTTTGGCTGTAACGCCATGACGAGACGTCCTTTGCACAGCGGCTCAGTGCGGCCGTGTAGCAGCCCAATGACCTCGCTTATCTCGGC
Organism: Pavo muticus; assembly: GCA_016647715.1. Classification (NCBI taxonomy): domain Eukaryota; kingdom Metazoa; phylum Chordata; class Aves; order Galliformes; family Phasianidae; genus Pavo; species Pavo muticus. The sequence continues at coordinate 29,501 of JACDJE010001055.1, forward strand.
ACACAACTCTTCCTCGCCTCCCGCCGAGACGTTCATTCGACGAACACAAGGTCGCCTCCCGATGCCACCCCCGGGATCGCTCACCCAGACGGCAGCCGTGTCCGCCCGGCACGGCACGGAACGGCACGAAACACAGCCCAGCCCAGCCCAGCCCAGCCCAGCCCGTCCTGCGGGCGCCCCCTGCCCCGCGCCATCATGGCGGCGGCTCCGCTCCGCCCAGCGGCCCGGCTCAGGCAATCGGTGCAGGCCAACTGAGCCCGGCGCTCCTCTTCCCTCACGGCCATGGACGGCGTGCCTTCCGGTGGGACGGGAATCGGCCTTCGCTTGGCTCCGCTGCTCTGTGTCCCCCACGCCTCGCTCTGCTCTCCGGCGCTGAAGGACTCTCCGAGCGGCGCCGTTGGCGCTGTGTCACCTCCCGGGCTGCTGCTCCCGGCACATCCCGGGACGGCGCTCAGCCCCGTGGGCAGCTCTGGGCAGAGACGGAGCCGTCGGTGCCGCTTCCAGGAGAACGGCCGACTCTTCCCAGCAGAGCAGGTGAGGCCGAGCGGGGCAGAGCGCGTCCCCCTATCCTCCCTCCCCCCGTGGCAGCGTGGGCACGGCGTTTCCATTTGGCATCCCGCGCGGTGCTGTGGAGGAAGAGCAGAGGATCACAGAATGGCCCGGGTTGGAAGGGACCTCAAGGATCATGAAGATCCAACCCCCCCGCCACAGGCAGGGACACCAACCTCCACATTTAATACTAGACCAGGCTGCCCAGGGCCCCATCCTACCTGGCCTTGAACACCTCCAGGGATGGGGCATCCACAGCCTCTCTGGGCAGCCTGTTCCAGCACCTCACCACTCTCAGAGTAAAGAACTTCCCCTTGACATCCAACCTAAATCTTCCCTCCTTCAGCTTCAAACCATTTCCCCTTGTCCTGCTGTTATCTGCCGTTTCACAGAGTTGAATCTCCTCCTGTTTATAGGCTCCCTTCAGGTACTGCAATGAGGTCACCCCACAGCCTTCTTTTCTCCAGGGTGAACAAGCCCAGCTCCCTCAGCCTGTCTTCATAGGGGAGGTGCTGCAGCCCTCTGATCATCTTTGTGGCCCTCCTCTGGACCCTCTCCAACAGCTCTCTGTCTTTCTTGTACTGGGGGCTCCAGACCAGGACGCAGTACTCCAGATGGGGCCTCACGAGGGCAGAGTAGAGAGGGACAGTCACCTCCCTGTCCCTGCTGGCCACCCCTCTGCTGATGGAGCCCAGGATACCATTTGCTTTCCAAGCTGCAAGAGCACACTGCTGGCTCATGGTCAGTTTTTCATCCTCCAGGACCCCCAGCTCCTTCTCTGCAGGGCTGCTCTCAGGGACTGCTCCTCCCAGTCTGTATATATGCCTGGGATTCCTCTGGCCCAAGTGCCAAACCTTGCACTTTGCTGTGTTGAACCTCATTAGGTTCACCCGAGCCCACCTTTCAAGTCTGTTGAGGTCCCTCTGAATGGCATCGCTTCCTTCTACCGTGTCAACCTTACCACTCAGCTGGGTGTCATCAGCAAACTTGCTGAGGGTGCACTCAATTCCGTCACTGATGTCATTGATAAAGATGTTAAAGAGCACCGGTCCCAAGACAGACCTCTGAGGGACACCACTTGTTACCAGCCTCCACCTGGACATGGCACCATTAATTACCACCCTCTGTCTGCGGCCTTTCAACCAATTTCTTACCCATCGGGTGGTCCACCCATCAAATCCACATCCCTCCAATTTGGAGATAAGGATGTGGTGGGGAACCATGTCAAAGGCCTTGCTCAAGTCCAGGTAAATGACATCAGTTGCCTTCCCTTTGTCCACTAATGCCGCCACTCCATCATAGAAGGCCACCAGATTGGTTAGGCATGACCTTCCCCTGTTGAAGCCATGCTGGCTGTCTCGGATCACACGCTCATTCCTCATGTGATCAAGCATGTCATCCAAGAGGATCTGTTCCATGATCTTCCCATGTACAGAGGTGAGACTCACCGGCCTGTAGTTCTCTGGGTCCTCCTTGCTCGCTTGTTTTTGATTCACGTAGGTCAGCAGCTGCATGAAGTTCATGCACAGCAGCCTCCCTGTTTCTCTGGGGGTTGAGAACAATGTTTCATGACAATTTATAATTGCAGAGTGAGTGTTTGACATACATTTCTCACCTGGGAGCCAGACACTGGCTTTGGCAGTTTGACACACAACATTTGGTTCCATTTCCATTGGTAATCTTAACACTGCTGCCTGAACTGCACGCTCAGCTTCCCAGAACTGAGTTGGATTGATGCAGCATCTGATGCCGGGACTCAGATGTGAACAATCCAAATCTTTTATTACAAGTTCTCACATCACTTATATACATTCACAAGTTTCCTTTTTTAGCTTTCCCATCCACCCTTACAACTTTCCCATTCACCTTTACAAGTCAACAGAGTATTCTATAAACATTCCTTAACTGTGCACGTGGGCGCTTATCCAATCAGAGCCATAGGCTGTTCCTTTTGCTTTTTCTCTTCTTCTAGAGGTGTCCTTGGTTCTCAAGCTGTTTATCTTGCTTCACAGATGCTGCTCTGAATAGTTTTTATTGTATTCCCACAATTCCCCCTTTTTTGTTTATTAGCAAACTATTACTATGCTATAAAATAATAACACTAATTATATTAATATCGTAATAGTTACAACTCTATCAAGGCCTTGATTGACAATACTCTAAATGTAACAAAAGACCAGGCAAACATAGCATAATGACAAGGAATGCTCTTAAACCCACTAAAAAGAACAAACACACGTTTGGCCTGCGGCCCAAGTTTCTGCGACTTGGAGAAGTATCCCTGAGGGTCCCATTCTGTGTTAATCTGTAACTGGTCAGAAGAAGTCTTCAACTTTCGTATACTCTGATACTCTTTGACTTTGAATGATCACTAAAATCTGTACAACAAATGCTTTTAGAGTGCTCACAACCATGCCTTTGGGCAAACAGAAAATTAATGGTTGCTCAACTTTGTGAAGTTGCATGTCAGATAGAGAAAGTCAATATTAGTGGGCAAGTGTGCTAGAGTATCACTAGGGGCATTACTTTCTTTAGGTGGCTAACAGCCTCACTTGGTGAATGTGGCTAAAGCTTGAGCAGTGCTGTTTCAGGATACATTTGGATCTGAGAGGCAGGATGTCGCAGGAACAGAGAGGCAAGCAAACGATGCATTCAGAGCAGCACGGAGGGTTATGAGTTTCAGTCAACAAACGCACACTCACACACACACACACACAGGCATTCATTTTAGACAGTCCTGTAAGCGGGAAGCAGAAACTCCCTGAGCCAGTGCATTATTACTTATTGACCCCTGAGAGACGGCAAACTGCCGGAAGGAGAGAGAAGGAACCTGTTGGCGGTGGATGCCATAGGCAGTGCCAGCAGGGCGTCCCCTGCTTCAACGTGCACTTTTCCTCTCTCACCCACCATGGATTCTCTCCTGCTTTTATTCTTCTCGGGGTCTGCAGAGTTTTTTCCATTTGTATACCGCATCTGTGTGGCCAGTGTGTGATACAGAGCCCAAGTGAAACACCTGCTTGCAAAAGGGAATAAACTACCAAGGTTAGCTCTGTCTACGAAACAAAATATTTGCAGCTATAGCCACAAATATCAGTTCCCTTAAAACTGTCAGAATACTTTGTTTCATTCTAAGATCATTCTTCAGTGAGGGGCCTTTAGGTCCCTGACATAGGTGCCAACTGAAGGGATTAGTAAACTGAAAAATCTGCTGGGCAGTATTCCAGAATCCTATATCAGAATAATATGCTGAATCAAAGTAAGATAGCGTGCACCTTTGTCTGAAGTGATGCATGGCCATATTTTAAAAGCCCTGATCAGTGGGATGAAAGAGAGGCAATCATTCTATAATACAGGGTCATCCCTTTGCCTGGGATTCCTTTCCAGGTTTTGTCTTCGCAAATTAAGAAAAGGCTAATTGATAAGCTGATAGCATCATGACTGATTGTTACTAATACATTAAAAGAGCTATTCCCGTAGATTCCAGCAATGGTAACATCAAATCCCGTTTAATTCACATTCGATCTACTACTAAAATAGAAGAAGCACACAACAACCTAGATAATGCCTAATAATTCTAATTCTTGAGACTGCACTGGGAACACAGGAAAATCACCCTCTATGTCATTCCATAACTAACGTTGTTATTTGCAATACAAGTTACAAAGCAATACCAATAAGTAAGAAGCACACAATACCAGTCATTATAAAGGCTGGATGCTATTTTCTGCCTTGAGATGAGGCTGAACAGATCATGCTGGAACCCACGTAGGACCAGTCCCTGTGGAAACACAAGTATATCCACGACTCCAAGTTATCAGTGGTAAGGGACCTTCCCAATGCCCTGTGGCCATATTCCGAACGTTGACCATTGGCCATTCCTTGAGCATTGGGGAGGCCCCACAATGACGATCCACACGAGTTGTATCTGTATGATCACGATTCAAAACGTTCAGCACAAGCAAAGCCTTACGTAATCTTTCTTGTGGTGTGTCTCCAGCATTCCCCCTTTTTTGTTTATTAAGAATGGATTTCAGTGTTTGATGAGCACGTTCAATGATAGCTTGTCCAGTGGGAGAGTGAGGAATGCCTGTAATCTGTCTAACCCCCCATTCTTGGAGGAAAGTTCCAGTGGCCTTAGAAGTATACGCAGGTCCATTATCAGTTTTTATAGTATGTGGGATCCCCATAGCAGCATTAGCAGATAACCAGTGTTTGCGGGCATCACGACTGCATTCGCCTGTATGTGCTGTGGCAAATATGCAAGAAGAATGAGTATCTACTGTGCCACAAACATATTTTAGACGGCCAAATTTGGGAACGTGAGTGACATCTGTCTGCCACAGTTGAAGAGGTGCTGTGCCACGGGGATTTGTCCCCATTTGAGGCAAAGGGGCAACTGCCTGGCAGTCTGGGCATGTTAGAATCATGTTACGGGCTCGAACCACTGTCAGCTGGAGTTGTTT
>JACDJE010001049.1:0-24485 GCA_016647715.1 Pavo muticus
TGCCTTGCGGGCCCTATTTGTTCTTCCTTCAGGCCTTACCATCCCTCTGGGGGTTGGAGGGACTGGGAGTGTATTTTCCTTTCCTTGCTGGTACTGACTGTGGAGGGGCTGAAATACCCTTCTTTCCTTCACTGTTATCTCGTTTCTGGCGTGCTACAGTTACACTGAACGCAATATCAGTGGGCTGATTATGAATTGTGACTCTAGGATTGCCGAGGACTAATGAGTTTTTTTCCATGATGCATTACTCCACTTTTGGAAATCTGTTTACAATTTTTTAAAGTTATTTTCCATTCCTTTAATTTCTGCTCCCTGTTCCAGTTTGTTTCTGTTCTCCCTTGCTTCATACGTAACGTCCAATCTTGCCATTGTGCATAGAACACCTTTCCACCTTTTCATCTTTTTACAGCCCCTAATAATCTCTTGTTCCTCAGTTGTAACAATTGTCTTGAGTCCATTCATATATGAGTTTGGGACTGGAGTTCAGTCCATGACTCTTGTAATCAGCTGGTGTCCCTAGTTGCCATCGTGCAGACTTCGCCAGTTTCTAATGGATGGATCCAACTACAATGTGTACTCTCAGGGGAGAAGCAGGAATATATTGATTGATGTAATGTAGATAGGCTTTAGTGGTATAACAGTGATGTGACAAGATTGGAGATAGGTGCAGTGCTGGTGGTCTGAGTCCCAGGTGGTTTTTACCCGCATGCAGTGCCCTTCAGATGGGGTGGGGAGGGCTGGTCTTGGACAGGGACTGCTGCACTCCCTCACATCTCCCCTGCCATTTCTCTTGTCCCAGCAGGCTCCAGTGAAACTTGTGCCTTTTACCTGTGATCATCCCTGACACATAACCTGCAGGAGAGCAACAAATGGCCACAGTACATCCACCTCAGGTAGGGACATTGGGAAGCAGGCAGGAGAGGCCATAGGGTGAGGGATGTGAAATGCTTGGGGAGAGGGAGGTGCCTTCAGCCAGCATTTGTGTGCTGGGGACAGAGAAGCCGCTGAGACTGGAGTTTCTCTCCTCTGCCAGCTGCTTCCATGGGCCTTGGCTGTTCCCAGCAAGGAGCCTCTTTGCTTGCAGGATCCCGTGAGCTTTGCAGATGTGGCCGTGTATTTCAGCAAGGAGGAGTGGGCGCTGCTGGACCCTGTGCTGGACCCTGTACCGGCACATGATGCTGGAGACGTACGAGTGTGTAGCCTCACTGGGTGAGGGCTTTGCTGCCTTTCCTCCTCATTAGGGCTCCTGTGGCTGTGCAGAATGAGCCTCTGCAAGCTGGGCCTAGTATAGTTGCAATGCAGTTACTAATGGACTAATACAACAGCACCACAAAGGACACGTAGATAAGTTTTATATAAGCTTCAGAAGGGATTAGTGTGCTCAGCACTGTGAGAAAAGACCCAGAGTCACTGCTGGCAAGCAGGCATCAGCCAGGAGAGGTTGGATCAGCTCCTGCAAACTGCCCTTGTGTTGCTGCATTGCATGGTGCCACCAGCTCCAGCAACCTGACAACTCCCTGGTTGTTTATTTACCTTTTTACTCTTTTCCATTGAATTCCCATAAACCTTTATGAAGCCTTGGGCACTGAGCAGTGTGGATAGAAATAAAACAACCTAATGTGAATTTTAAAGAAATTATCCCTACGCAATTTTTGAAGATGTAAAACTCATGCTGGGACACAAAGGAAGGCAGACTGTACCGGGGCCAGTGTCATTCAGGCCCTTACAGTGGTTTCAGAAGTGTGGAGGAACAGACACAGTGCAGTTGTTGGATACGCTGCTGTGCCAGAATGATGGGAATGCTCTCATGTTCACTGTTTGTACCATTGAAACGTCACTTCCAGCCTCCAAACCTGTGGTGATCTCCCTGCTTGAGGAAGGGGAAGAGCCCTGGATCCTAGATGTGCATGGCCTGGAGGACATGGCAGGAGACCTCAGCCCAGGTGAGCCAGTGGGGGACAGGAGGAGGTTGGAGCTGGCAGAAGCTGTCTCTGACTGGGCAGTATTTTGGCTCAATGTGTTATTTATGGGTTTCCTCTGTCATCCAGCAGGGGATTGGATGACAACTACTGAGGAGATTCTGCAGAAGTGCGATGTGGCCAAATGGCAGTGGGGCAGTGCCTCAGTGGGAAAAGCCAGAAGGGATGTCCACGAAGGCCTGGAGCAAGGAGAGCACTTCAAGAAGCAACAGGGAAACCCTCTGGGAGAGATTGTGAGGAACCCCCTGGACTACAGCACAGGTCAAAAGCAGCCTGAAGATGCAAGGAGCAAGGAAGTGTGCCAGGAGAAGAGGCAGAACCCAAGTGCTGAGTGTGGGAACAGCCTTAAAAGGAATTCTGGCCATGTTAACCGCCAGCGCATCCACATAGGAGACATCCAGTTTGAATGCCTTGAGTGTGAAAAGAGGAACTTAAAAAGTTGCAACTTGCTTATCCACCAGCAGGACCACACAGAGGAGAGACCCTTTAAGTGTCCTGAGTGTGGGAGGAGCTTCAGAAGCAGTTCGAACCTCATCCGCCATCAGCGCATCCACACAGGAGAGAGACCCTTTAAGTGCCCTGAGTGTGGGAAGAGCTTCAGAAGCAGTTCTGACCTCATTGTCCACCATCGCATCCACACAGGGGAGAGACCTTTTAAGTGTCCAGAGTGTCCAAAGAGCTTCAAAAGCAACGCTCACCTCACCTCCCACCAGCGCATCCACACAGGAGAGAGACCCTTCAAGTGCCAAGAATGTAAGAAGACCTTCAAATGCAGTTCCCACCTCATCCACCACCAGCACATCCACACAGGGGAGAGACCATTTAAGTGCCCTGAGTGTGGGAAGAGCTTCAGTAGCAGTTCGAATCTCACTGACCACCAGCGCATCCACACAGGGGAGAGACGCTTTAAGTGCCCAGAGTGTGGGAAGAGCTTCAAAAGCAGTTCCAACGTCATTATCCACCAGCGCATCCACACAGGGGAGAGACCCTTCAAGTGCCCTGAGTGTGGGAAGAGCTTCAAAAGCAGTTCCACCCTCATCAACCACCAGCGCATCCACACAGTGGAGAGACCCTTCCAGTGCCCTGAGTGTGGGAAGAGCTTCAAAAGCAGTTCTGACCTCATTGTCCACCTGCGCGTCCATACGGGATATAAACCTTACAAGTGCCCAGAGTGTGGGAAAAGCTTCAAAAGAAGTTCTGAATTGAAGTGCCACCAGCGTATCCACACAGGGGAGAGACCCTTTGAGTGCTCTGAGTGTGGGAAGAGCTTCAGCAGCAGTTCCAGCCTCAGCTACCACCAGCGCGTCCACACAGGAGAGAGACCCTACCAGTGCTCTGAGTGTGAGAAGAGCTTCAAAACCTCTTCGTACCTGATTGTCCACCAACGAATCCACACAGGAGAGAGACCCTACCAGTGCTGTGAGTGTGGGAAGAGCTTTAGCAGCAGTTCTAAACTCAACTCCCACAAGCACATCCACAGAGGAGACAGTACGTAAAAGTACCCTGAGTTTGCGCGGAGCTTCAGTTTCAGTTCCTGCCTCGTTACCTACCTGCACATCCTCACAGGAGACAGCCTGTGAGTGCCCCAAAGAGCGTACTCCTTCCTTGACAGGTAATGTGGTGCAGCCAGCAGGGAGTGCTCACTGTAAAGAAGATGTGTTCCAGTGTGTTTTAACTGGGAGAAACACTGTGAGCCCCTCATGGAATGGTGCATGTGGCTGAGAGCAGGGAAATACAAACCCCGTCCATGTTTGGGTACCCGACCTCGGTTGCAGGACGGATCCAACCCCTTCCTTATTCTGGTTATCACTGATGAAAATTACCTTTTGGAGAATTGCTGTTTGGCAGCGTTTTAATGCTGATACCAAGTCAAGTTACATCAGCTGTAACACAGGGTGCTGCACTTTTTAAGAGCCATCTCTTAAGAGCACCGGAGCAGGCATTTTCAAACTGTTGGAAGTCAGGAAGCAGGGCCAAAGTCCAGCTTATCTGAGCAGTTTTTCTTCTTGAGTTTAGGTGGAAAGGAAAGTGAATGGACACTGGGAGCCAGAACAGGCCACATGGGAGAACTACAGAAATGCTTTCTACGATTCTGAAGGGAGTATTTATGCTGTCAAAACTCAGTTAGAATTGAAGCTGGCCAGTAATGTGGGGTACAATGGAAGCGCTTCTTCATGTGACGAGCAAAAGGAGGACCATGGATGACATCTCTTCATTACTTGATGAGGTTGATCACCTCATAAATCGGGACATAGAACAAGCAGAGTCACACAATGCGGTTTTTTTCACCTCTGTCTTGAACACCGAAGATGGATTGTGGGACACCTGGAGCCCTGAGTTGAGGACCATGACTGCACTGACGATAAACTCCCAGTGGACTGTGAATGTAGGTGAATGTAGGTGGGATTTGCTGCTCCGGTTGCATGCTTGTAAATCTGTGGCCCGTGGGGTTTATCCATGGACCCTGGGAATTGCAAGATGTCCTAGTGACTGGAAGCTGGCAAACATCTCAGTTTCCAAGGACAAGAAGGAAGACCTTGGCACTTCCAGTCCTGCCAGACTCACTTTGGTGCTTGGCAAAATTACAGAGGAGGTCACTGAGAGAGTTACTGAAAAACACTTCAAAGACAGCACAGTCATTGTTGTCAGTACAGGTTCAGGCTGACTTTCTGGAGAGGAGCTTTGAAAAGGATCTGGATGATGTGGTGGTCAGCAGGTTGGCTATGAGCCAGAATGTTGGCCTTGTGTCCAAGAAGGCCAATGGTATCCTGGGGTGCATGGAATGAGTGTGGCTGTCAGGTTGAGGAAGGTGATCCTCCCCCTCTACTCTGCCCTGGTGAGGCCACATCTGGAGCACCGTGTTCAGTTCTGGGCTCCTCAGCGCATGACAGACAGGGATCTGCCAGAGAGAGTCTAGCAGAGGGCTGCAAAGATGGGAGCTGCTGGGAGCAGCTCCCTTTTGAAGAAGAAGAGCAACAGGTCTGGGGGAATGGGGCATTACCTGGAGTGGTGAGCATGGGGTGCCCTGAAACACAGCGAGATGAGGTTAGCATGGCCATAGCCCTCAGCACACCCTCCACTGCCCCATTGCTCACCTTCTGTACTGCACAGGAAGTAGAAGAGCCGCAGTGCCAGGCAGACGAGCCCCGACACCAAGAACTCCACGCCCATCAGCAGCTTGGTCTGAGTTTCAGCTGGGATTGAACTGTTTTCTTGAGTGTGTCTGGTTCCAGGAGAAAAACAATGTTGCTAACACACTGATGTTTAGAGCTGCTGCTCAGCAGTGATGTGCAGAGCCAAGGCCATTCACAGCAAAGGGCCCAGGCAGTTGAGAGAGGATTAGGACAAGTGACTGAAACTGGCTGAAGGGATATTCCATGGCATATGACATCAAGCAGGAGGAGTTTTGAAGGGGATGGGAGTTCATTTTGCTTGGGGGCTTAGCTGGGCATTGTTCTGGGAGTGGTGAGCAGTTGCTTGTGCATCACTTGCCGTATACATTTCTATAGAGAGATATATTTGTCATAATGATTATCTTTTCCTTTTCTCTGTCTTAGTAAATAGCTTTATCTCTACCCACAAGCTGTACTTTGTTTTGTTTGTTATTCTCTCCCCCATCGCACTGGGAAGGGGGGGGGGGTAAGCAAACGTCTGTGTGGCTGTGTGAGCCACCTGCCAGGTTAAACCACAACAGGAGGGTCCCTTGGGAGTCAGACCTGAAGGGTAAAGGGGTCCAGGAAGGCTGGTCATTTCTCATGAGGGAATTCTTAAAGGCATAGAAGCAGGCCCAGCCACCATGTGTTCAAGAAAGGCAGGTCCTGCACTTTGGTCACAGCAACCCCAGGCATGGCTACAGGCTTGGGGCAGAGTGTCTGGAAAGCTGAGCAGAGGAAACAAACCTGGGGGTTTTGGTCTGTAGTCAGCTGAACGTGAGCCAGCAGTGTGCCCAGGAGGCCAAAAAGGCCAATGGCATCCTGGCTTGTATCAGCAATAGTGCAGCCAGCAGGAGCAGGAGGTGATTGTCCTTCTGCATGCAGCACTGGTCTGGCTGCACCTCGAGTGCTGTGTTCAGTGTTGGGCCGCTCACAACAAGAAAGATGCTGAGGGACTGGAATGTGTCCAGAGAAGGGCAATGGAGCTGTGAAGTCTGGAGCATAACTGTTATGAAGAGCAGCTGAGGGAACAAGAGGTGTTGAGTCTGGAGAAGAGGAGGATCAGGGGAGACCTCATCGCTCTCTGCAACTCCCTGAGAGGGGTTTGTGGTGAGGTGGAATTCGGCCTCTTCTCCTGGGTAAAGAGCGATAGGAAGAGAGGGAACGGGGTCAAGTTGTGCCAGGGGAGGTTCAGGTTGGGTATTAGGAAGAATTTCTTCTCAGAAGAGTGATTATTGGAACAGGTTGCCCAGGGAAGCGGTGGGGTCACCGTCTCTGGAGATGTTTAAGGAAAGGATAGATGTAGTATTTAGGGACGTGTTTTGGTGGGTGACCTTGGTGGTAGGTGGCTGTTTGCAGTAGATAACCTTAGAGGTCTTTTCCAACCTTAATGATTCAGTGATTCTATGAAGTCCAGTCCCTGCCTTGATGGCCTATCCTTCCAAGAAGTGTCATAACCATCCACATCAGCCTCCCAGTCGTGAGAGCTGTCCCACCGTGTCTCTGTGGCTGCCATGAGATCGTGATTCTGCGGCCTCGCACAGTTCTCAAGTTCTTCCCATTTGTTCCCCATGCTGCATGTGTTGGTATACAGACACTTCAGAGAAGAAAAGGCAGCTGAGGTGCAGGTATCTCTAGAGGAGATCCCTGCTTGTTCCAAGCTGGAGAGCGAGGCCTGAAGTGGAGCTCTGCTTTTGAGGGTCACCAGGGTTCAGGGTGCCTCGTTCTTCTTGCTGTCTGCGGTTGCAATAGTATTGTTAAACCACCCATCTATCTCTGTCCAATACCACAAAGCCTTTTGTGCAGCTCAGCTACCTGTCAGAAGAGATGATCCACCTTGTGCAGGTACTTGCCTTATCACTAGGAGGAGGTTCAGGGCAGTGGGTGAAATGGGCTGCCTGAACCAAAGTCTCTTTTTTTGCCAGTTCTGTCTGCAGACAGAACTGTTCTGTTCTGGTGAATGCAGACATGACTGGGCATTTCCTTGTATGGGCACTGGATCTGGCCCTCATGTGTGTGCTCACCACAACAGTGTCAGAGATGAAGAACCCCATCACTTCTGGCTCTGCCCACACCAGTGAGGTCACTCTGAAGGGCAGATTGGGGGTCTCAGGTGCCTCACCATAGTTACTCTACACCCATCATATATTTTGCTCTTTGTCACCCAATCAAACCCATCCCCCCATATCGTCATCGTGGTTCCCAGCAGTCACCTCATGGTAACTCAGTGGTCACCCTGTCATCCCTTCTTGCACTTCAAAGCCCCAGCTGCTCCTGCTCACCTCTGAGAACACTGAGACTCTGGTGTGCGCCTTGGACCTGACCAAGGCCATGGCCGGCATCATCACAGGCACCGTCCTCATTGTCAAGGTCATGCATGTGAATGGTGCCCGTAGCCAGAGGAGCCAGCTGTGATGAGGGGGCAGCATCCCGTGTGCCCTCATAGCCCCACATCCCCATCCTGACCCGCACATCCCCTTATGTGGGAACTGTCCTTGGGGTGCTTGGCCAGAGGAAAGGTGCTTGGGAACAGCCCGGCAAAACTGCTGACCTGTGTCACTGCGGCGTTTGTGACCCTGTGCAACAGTGCTGTGAGGTCTGGGAGGTCCATGAGGGCAACTGGGGGTGAGAATGGGGTGATCAAAAGGGACCACAGGGGGAACATGAAGTGACCATGGTGGGACATAAGGGGTAATATGGGGGTACGTGGGGTAAGAATGGGGTGACAAAGAGATGATTATGGGGTATCTTGGGATAACCACAGTGAGGCCAGTGGGACCACTGGGTGACCATGAAGTTACTATGAAGGAACTATGAAGGAGCTATGGGGTGACCATGGAGAGACCATGGGCAGAATATTGTGTGGCCATGAATTGACCACGCAATGACACGTGGATGAGCATAGAGTGACCACAGACTGGAAAGGATGGAAAGAGCCTGGGGAGGGGTACAGGAAGCAACTGAGTGTGTCCCACAAACAAGTGGCATGGAGCAGTTAGCAGCAGGGCTAGGTGGTATCACTGGTCTACAGAGACCCATGGCCACCATGAAATACAGGAAGGGGGAGAGAAATGGAATGAAATGAAATGAAATGAAAAGCTGCCCCTGGCCACCTCTGAGAGAAGTGAGACCCTGTGAGTGCCCTGGGCCCGGCTGTGGGCAGTGTGGAAATCAGCATGGGCACTGCCCTCAAGATGAGAGGTGCTTGTGCCAAGCAGGGCCTCCTGTGAGGAGATGTAATATACCAGGTGCCCTCACTGTCTGCTTCCCAGTCCTGCCCCACACATCCCCTGAATGGGCACCTGCCCTTGGTTGCTGGAGCAGACATGGGGTGACAAAAACATAAGCATGGTGAGAGCACTGGATGACCACGACTATGGATAGATCATGGGGATCATGGATCAAACGGAGGAGTGTGGAGTGCGCAAGAGGGCACTGGAGCAAATAGTGGGTGACAATGAGAAGACTATGGGCAGACAGTGGCATTTCTATCAGGTGACCATGTGGAGACAGAAGTAAGATGAGGAGAATATAGTATGAGAATGGGATGATAAAGAGGTGATAAAAAGGCGTGAGTAGGGTGAAATCACGGGGTAACCACTGGATGACCATGGCAGTGTCATGGAGGGAGCATGGGGCCATCCGTGGGGCTCAGGCAGTGGGTGGAGCCCTGTGAGTGACACGGCTGTTCCCAGGCAGAGCAGCAGCACCGAGCATTCCTCGGAGCAGGCAGACAGACGGACACCACACAGGAGAGCGCTGTAATGCCAGGGCTGATCGAGGTACCCGCAATGGAGATCTGCCCGGAGACGGGTGATGCTGCCCAGCCCGGGCACTCACTGCTCCAGAGCAGCGGCGCGGGTTGCCGGCACCCTTCATCCTCCTCCGACAGCAGCCATGGGGAGCGGCCGTGTCCTGGTGGCTGGGGCCGTGCTGGTGGCACTGGTGGCGCTGGGAACACGGCTGGCCGCTGGCACACGGCCCTCGGGTGAGCTCAGAGTCACGGTGTGGGGATGGTGCAGGGTGGTCCCTCCCGGGGTCTCCCGGCGCCCATCCCAGTCCCGTGCGCAGCGCTCGGAGCTCCGGGGCTCAGGATGCAGGCGCCAGCGGCACCGCAGCCGTGGTGGGAGTGGGGGGGCCGAGACGGAGCGAGGATGGGGAGGGGCTTTTGGGTCTGGCGGGGGGCAGCTGGGCTCCCTGACAGTTCCCTTTCCCCGCAGCATTTTTCCAGTGGAGCGCTACAGTTGAGTGCCACTTCCTCAATGGCTCCGAGCGGGTGAGGTTTCTGGTCAGGCACGTCTACAACCGGCAGCAGTACGTGCACTTTGACAGCGATGTTGGTCTCTTTGTGGCCGATACAGTCCTGGGAGAGCCTGCTGCTAAGCTCTTCAACAGCCAGCCGGACGTGCTGGAGAAGAACAGGGCTGCAGTGGAAATGCTCTGCAACTACAACTATGAGATAGCGGTCCCTTTGACGTTGCAGAAGAGAGGTGAGTTCACGCGTCCCCAGAGCTTGTGACAGGCACAGCGCTGATAGCACACGCAGTGCTCTCACAGCCTGTCCCCAACACTCTCCCCTCTCTCCCCGAGCAGAGCCCAAGGTGAGGATCTCTGCGCTGCAGTCGGGCTCCCTGCCCCAAACCGACCGGCTGGCTTGCTACGTGACGGGCTTCTACCCGCCCGAGATCGAGGTGAAGTGGTTCCAGAATGGGCAGGAGGAGACGGAGCGCGTGGTGTCCACGGACGTGATCCAGAACGGGGACTGGACCTACCAGGTGCTGGTGGTGCTGGAGACCAGCCCACGGCACGGGGACAGCTACGCGTGCCAGGTGGAGCAAGCCAGCCTGCGGCAGCCCATCACCCAGCTCTGGGGTAAGGCCCCCAGCCCCTGTCCAGCTGTGGGGGGAGTGGGAGCGTGGTCTTCAGAACCTGAGCCCCCCTTCCTGTCCCTGCAGAGCCCCTGGTGGATGTGGGCAGGAGCAAGCTGCTGATGGGCGTCGGGGGCTTTGTGCTGGGGCTCGTCTACCTGGCGCTGGGGCTCTTCCTCTTCCTGCGTAGTAAGAAAAGTGAGCGGTGGGGCAGTGGGGCTGTGCTGCTGGGGGGACGGAGGGGTGGTGGCAGTGAGCTGTGACCATGCTGACCCTGTCTCTTTCAGTTTCAGGGCACCCCGATCCAACTCCAGGTAATGTCTCATTCCCCCAGTGACATTACTGTACTCAGAGGAGCCCCAAGCCTACTGTGGTCCTCATTTCTCCCCCTTTCCCTACAGGGATCCTGAACTAGCAGCTGCCCCACACTGCTGCTCCACCAGCATGTCCTGCACTCCCCAGCCTGGAGCTTGAGTTTCCCTTTGGGTTGTCACCGTGTTCCCTGCTGCCGCTGCAGAGCCTGCTCCGTCAACTTCTCAATAAGAACTCGCTGAGATGTTGACTCCATGGTCCTTCCACTTCCTTACCGTGGTCACCCAATGATACCCCCGTGTTCCCACTGTGATCACCCACTGGTCAACTCTTTGTCACCCCATCACAACACCATCTTTATCCATATGACCCACATGACTACCCATGGTCACCCTATGATGGCCAGACTTTCCCCTTCTGATCCCTTCATTGTTTTTCCACCATGTTTGTTTCCTAATAACCTCATGGTCATCCAGTGGTGTCGCCATTTCTCAGCATGGTCCACCCGTGGCCTCACCAAGGTTATTCCATGGTCATCCTATGGACACCTATTTGTCACCACATTCTCACCCACGGTCACCTCATGGTTGTGTTATGTTTGGCCACGACACCTCACGATCACCCAATGTTCCTGTCACAGTGTCCTGTTTCCAGCTCGCACACTGTTTGGCGGCCCAAGGATCTGTTGGGACACCCATGGAGCTCAGCAGTGGGACGGAGCCACAGTGGGGACCAAATGTCAGAGGGAGTCCTGAAAAGCTGCCCTGCCTGCAGACGAATGATGCCGCCCAGCCCTGCTGTTCCCTGCCCCTTGCTCCCCAGCTCCAAGCTTGCTGGGAAGCTCGTCTCCAGTAAGTCAACCCTAACCTGTATGGATGTAGGCAATTTTTCATCCCCAGGTGCAGGACCCCATACTTGCTCCTACTGAAATTCATCATGTTCTTGTCTGCCCAACTGACCAGTCTGTTTACATCTTGTTGAATGGCAGCACAGACTTACGGTATGTCAGCCACTCCTCCCAGCATTGTACTTGGTGAGAGTGCACTCTATCCCTTCATCCACTTCACTGATGAAGATGTTCAACAAGATTGGACCTAGAATCACTCACTGGGAAAAACTGCTAGTTACAGGTCTCCAACCAGACTCTGAACCAATTATCACAACCCTCTGAGCTGTGCCAGTCAGCCAGATCACAATCCACCTCACTGTTCTCTCACACTTCCTAGGAATGATTAATTGGGATCATTCTCCTGGCTGGGTGGCCTATAGTAGACTCTCACCTTATTGCCTTGCCCCTTAGACTTTACTTGGGGGCTCTCAGCCATGTCATTGGGAACTGTAAGCTCCATGAATTCCAGCCCACCATTACATACAGCAACACCATACCATCTCACTTGCCCTGCCTAACCATCCTGGAGAGCCCAGAGCCATCCAGTACACACAGCACGCATGTCATAGAACCCTTCCCACCAAACCTTGCTTATACTAATGATGTTGTAGCTCCAGGACCGAGCTAAAAGCTTCAAGCTCCTCCTGCTTACACCTCATATTGTGTGCATTGCTATAGAAACATTTACAATGTGCTCCAGTGTGCCCAACTCCATGTGGATCAGATCCAAATGCCTTGTCAGCATGCCGTGCCTCCAACTTTGGATGGATGCCAAGACAAAACAAACAATCAAACAAAAAAAAAACAATGCATAACAATGAAGTAGATGGAGACCTGGAGAACTGCTTGTTCACTGGGGAGCTCAGTCTGTGAGTCTGCACCAGCTCCACATTGTGCAGAGCTCACATGTTACACAGAGGG
The DNA here is from genome assembly GCA_016647715.1 of Pavo muticus. NCBI lineage: Eukaryota > Metazoa > Chordata > Aves > Galliformes > Phasianidae > Pavo > Pavo muticus. The sequence goes on from JACDJE010001049.1 coordinate 12,122, forward strand.
CAAACATTGAAAACAAAAGCTCCAGGAAAACTCATTGACTTTATTCTCCTCCTTCCCTTTTCCCCTTTCACACCCCACAAAAAGGCCATTTGCCACACAAGGGATACAATGATCAGGTGTATGAGGAGCAGAGCAAACCAAGCCTAACTTCCAAGGCTGGTCTCTTCCACGTGACTTGTCTGAAGTCTAACACAAGGATGAAGGGATTGGCTGGTTGCTCTGTGAAAGCTTGCAGGTAGAATGACCTCTTCTGCTTGCAAGTCGATTTTAGTGAATCTCCAAGAGACATTTTACTGTTCTCCTGACCCTTGTACATGATTCATCAGTGGACTCCGAAATTACTGAGAGGAACACATGCACACAGAACATCCCTACACAGCTGCACTTCCTGAAGAAACGGCCTCAAAAAGCTGCTTGCAGGAAGAGCAGAAGAGAAAACTGGGCATGGGGAGAGATCTTCTATTAACAGGAAAAGAGACCATCAGAAGCTCCCAGGTATAAGTCAGATCAGAGGCTGACCCCCCCTGAAGAGTGCTACACTCCAACTGAAAAGGAGATCTTAGCCACGTATGAGGGGGTTCGGGCTGCTTCCAAAGTAGTTGGTACTGAAACGCAGCTCCTTCGAGCACCTTGACTGCCAGTGCTCAACTGGATGTTTGAAGGAAAGGTTCCCTCCATCCATCATGCTACTGATGCCACTTGGAGTAAGTGGATTGCATCGATTACACGAGCTCAAATGGGGAACCTCAGTCGCCCATGAATCTTAGAGGTGATTATGGACTGGCCTGAAGGCAAAAAGTTTGGAACATCACCAGCAGAAGAGGTTTTGTGTGCTAAAGAGACCCCACCGTACAATGAATTACCAGAAAATGAAATTAGTCCTGTTCTCTGATGGATCATGTCGTATTTTGGGGAGGCATCGCAGATGGAAAGCTGCTGTGTGGAGACCTACATGACAAGTTGCAGAGGCCACCAAAGGAAAAGGAACATCAAGCCAATTTGCAGAGGTAGAGGCTGTCCAACTGGCCTTAGATGTTGCTGAACAGGTGAGGTGGCCAATGCTTTATCTATATACTGACTCATGGATGGTGGCAAATGCCTTATGGGGGTGGTTACAGCAGTGGGAACAAAATAACTGGCAAAGAAGGGGTAGAGCTATTTGAGCTGCTGAACTGTGGAAAGACATCGCTGCCCAAATAAAGAGTATGGTTGTAAAGGTGCATTCTGTAGATACTCATGTGCCAAAGAGTTGGGCTACTGAAGAACAACAAAATAACCATCAGGTAGATCGAGCTTCTAAACTTAAGGTGTCTCAAATAGACTTGGACTGGCAACACAAGGGTTAATTATTTCTAGCTCGGTTGGCCCATGAAACCTCAGACCATCAAGGAAGAGATGCAACATTTAAGTGGGCTAGGGACTGGGGGTTGAGTGAACTACGAATGCTATTGCACAGGTTATTCCTGACTGTGAAACATGCATCGCAATTAAACAAGCCAACAGGATGAAACCCCTCTGGGGGGAAGAGCAATGGCAGAAGCATAAATATGGGGAGGCATGGCAGGTTGATTACATCACCTTGCCACGATCTCGCAACGGTAAGCGTTATGTGCTTACCATGGTGGAGGCAACCACTGAGTGGCTTGAAACATATGCAGTACCCCGTGCAACTGCCAGAAACACCAGATTAGGTCTCGAGAAACAAGTCCTGAGGCGACATGGCACTCCAGAAAGAACTGAGTCAGATAATGGGACTCATTTCAAAAATTCTCCTGTAAATACTTGGGCCAAAGATCATGGCATTGAGTGGATTTATCAAATCTATCATGCACCAGCCTCTGGTAAAATCAAACTCCAGTAAAATCTTGTTAAAACTATGTTGAAGGCAATGGGCGGCAGAACATTTAAGCATTGGGAGAAGCATTGGGCAGAAGCCAACACTCGAAGATCTATCAGTCGCGATGGTCCTACTCAACCCAGCTCCCTACATAACGTACAGGGAGATAAGGTCCCTGTAGTACATGTAGAGAGCATGTTGGGAAAAGTGGTTTGGGTCTTTCCAGTTTCTGGAAAGGGCAAACCTCTCAGTGGAACTGTTTTTGCTCAGGGACCTGGGTGCACTTGGAAAGACAGGGATGTTCAATGTGTACCACAAGGGAATTTGACGTTGGGGGAGCATACTCAGTCATTCCATCTGTATATGTATGTGTGTGTTTGCTTACTACACATTAACTATTAACATGTTAATAACACGTTAATTAATACATGTTAATTAAAAAAAATAATTTGTATGTATGTATGTATATCTTTAGCATGATGTAATGATGTGGAATAAGGGGTGGAGTGTTAGTTGTATGATTTTTTGTTATCGGTATTCCACATCATAACATCCAGGCTGGATGTGGCTCTGGGCAGCCTGGTCTAACGGTTGGCGACCCTGCCTATGGCAGGGGGGTTGAAACCAGATGATCTTTGAGGTCCTTTTCAACCCAGGTGATTCTATGATTCTATGTAGTGCACTGAGAGTTACAGAGTTAATGCTCCGGGTACCTGGTTCTGAGCAGAGAAGAACTACATACCCCAGGGGACTTTGTGCTTCCATTTACAGATCAGAGGTAAAGACAAAAACTGTTTGCAGATCACAAGATGTCTCTTTTTTCCCTTTCTGCTCGTCCCGGCAGCATGTGTGCTCGCCTCCAGCATTAGAGTAAGGCCTTCAGCTTTTGAACACTCTCTCTCTCTCATTTTTATTTGATTTATTAACTTCAATTCCAATTATATTGTATTATATCGTGTTATCTTGCATTCTGATATATTTTCTAGTAAATTAGCTTTCCTCCTCAGATCATTGCCGCTGTTTTGGTGTTAGGCCCGTCTCCCTACCCTTTTCCTTTTTCTCCTTTCCCCCTTTTTCCCTTTCCCCTTTTCCCCTTTCCCCTTTTTCCTTTTCCCCTTTTCCCTTTTCTGAGGCATGGGTCCGTGGGTCCTCCTGCTCCATCAGTCACGGAACCAGGCCGAACCACGCCACACACCGTTGACATGTGCTTAAAGGGTCTCTCTCCTGTGTGGATGCGCTGGTGCCGCTTCAATACAAAATTGTACTTGAAACTCATCTCGCACTCACGACACTTAAAGGGTCTCTCTCCAGTGTGGATGCGCTGGTGGTAGTTGAGCTGGGATTTGCTTTTGAAGCTCTTTGAACACTCGGGACACGTAAAGGGTCTCTTTTCTGTGTGGATGCGCTTGTGGTGCTGTAATTGATAACCAAATTTGAAGCCCTTCCCACACTCGGTGCACTTAAAGGGTCTCACTACTGTGTGCATGCGCTGGTGGCGCTTCAATACAAAACTGTACTTGAAGTGCTTCCCACACTCACAGCACTTAAAGGGTCTCTCTCCTGTGTGGATGCGCTGGTGGCAGGTGAGGTGGAAACTGTTTTTGAAGCTCTTTGGACACTCAGGACACTTGAAGGGTCTCTCTCCTGTGTGGATGCGTTGGTGGCGCTGCAGTACAGAACTGTATTTGAAGCCCTTCCCACACTCACAGTACTTAATGGGTCTCTCTCCTTTGTGGATGCGCTGGTGACCAGAGAGGTGGGAATTGGTTTTGAAGCTCTTTGGACAATCAGGGCACTTAAAGGGTCTCTCCTCTGTGTGGATGCGCTGATGGCAGGTGAGGTGGAAACTATTTTTGAAGCTCTTTGGACACTCAGGACACTTGAAGGGTCTCTCTCCTGTGTGGATGCGCTGGTGGCGCTGCAGTACAGAACTGTATCTGAAGCCCTTCCCACACTCACAGTACTTAATGGGTCTCTCTCCTTTGTGGATGCGCTGGTGGCCGGTGAGGTGGGAATTGGTTTTGAAGCTCCTTGGACAATCAGGGCACTTAAAGGGTCTCTCCTCTGTGTGGATGCGCTGATGGCAGGTGAGGTGGAAACTGTTTTTGAACCTCTTTGGACACTCAGGACACTTGAAGGGTCTCTCCTTTATGTGGATGCGCTGATGGCAGGTGAGGTGGCATTTCCATTTGAAGGTTTTTTTACAATACAAACACTTGTACAACCTCTTCACTGAGCGTACGCAACGGTGCTTAACAAGGCCGGAATTCCTTTTAAGGCTTTTTCCACACTCAGCACTTGGGTTCTGCCTTTTCTCCTGACACACTTCCTTGCTCCTTGCTTCTTCAGGCTGCTTTTCACCTGTGCTGGAGTCCAGGGGGTTCCTCTCAATCTCTCCTGGAGGGTTCCCCTGTTGCTTCTCAAGGTGCTCTCCTTGTTCCAGATCCCCTTGGATATCCTTTCTGATTTCTTCCACTGAGGCACTACCACACTGCCCTTCAGTCACATCACACTTCTGCAGAACCTCCTGAATAGTTGTGACCCCACGTTCTGCTGGATGACAGAGAAAATCCAGAAATAACACTTCGGGCCTAAAAGATTTCTCAGACAAAGATGGCTCTTGTCAGCCCAACCTCCTCCTGTCCCCCACCACCTCACCTGGGCTGAGGTCTCCTGCCATGCCCTCCAGGCTATGCACATCTGGGATCCAGGGGTCTTCCCCTCCTTCCAGCATGGAAATCACCGCAGGTTTGGGGGCTGGACATGCAGGCTGAATAACAAAAACAGTGGACATGAGAGCATTTCTGTGATTCCAGCACAGCTGCTTCTCCAACAACTCCACTCTGTGTCCCTCCCAACTTCTGTAACCACACTAAGGACTTGAGTGACACTGGACCAACACATACTGGCTTGCTTTGAAGCCCAGCATGACATCTACATAACTGAAAATTACGCAAGAACAATTTCTCTAATATTCACCTTAGGATTTCTTTTTTTTTACATTGTATCCAAACTGCTCAATGCCCAAGGCTTCATAAAGGTTTGTAGTAATTCAATGGAAAAGGAAAAAAAAGGCAAATAAATAACCAGAGAGTTGTCAGGTTGCTGGAGCTGCAATACAGCAACACAAAGACAGTTTGCAAGAGCTGATCCAACCCCTCCTGGCTGACGCCTGCTTGCCAGCAGTGACTCTGGGTCATTTCTCACAGTGCTGAGCACACTAATCCCTTCTGAAACTCATGCTTATCTGTGTTTTGTTTGTGTTGCAGTTGTGTTACTCCGTAAGTAACTGCACTGCGATTATTCTACGCCCTGTTGACAGAGGCTCATTCTGCAAAGCCACAGGAGCCCTAATGAGGAGGAAAGGCAGCAAAGCCCTCACCCAGCGAGGCCACGCATTCGTACGTCTCCAGCATCACGTCCCGGTACAGCACTCGCTGCGCAGGGTCCAGCAGAGCCCACTCCTCCTTGCTGAAATACACGGCCACATCTGCAAAGCTCACGGGATCCTGCAAGCAAAGAGGCTCCTTGCTGGGAACAGCCAAGGCCCATGGAAGCAGCAGGCAGAGGAGAGTAACTCCAGTCCCAGCGGCTTCTCTGTCCCCAACACACAAATGCTGGCTGAAGGCACCTCCCTCTCCCCATGCATTTCACATCCCTCACTTGCCTGCTTCCCCATGCCCCTACCTGAGATGAATGCGGTGTGGCCATTTGTTGCTCTCCTGCAGACTGGGATAGTCACAGGTAAAAGGCAGAAGTTTCAATGGAGCCTGCTGGGACAAGAGAAATAGCAGGGGAGGTGTGAGGGAGTGCAGCTGTCCCTGTCCAAGACCAGCCCGCCCCAGCCCATTTGGGGGTAAAAGCCACTCAGGACTCAGACCACCAGCACTGCACCCATCTCCAATCTTGTCACATCATTGTTATACCACTAAAGCCTATCTATGTTACATCAATCAATATATTCCTGCTTCTTGCCTAAAAGTACACATTGTAGAAGGATCCATCCATTAGAAACTGGCGAAGTCTGCACGATGGCAACTAGGGACACCAGCTGATTACAAGAGTCATGGACTGAACTCCAGTCCCAAACTCATATATGAATGGACTCAAGACAATTGTTACAACTGAGGAACAAGAGATTATGAGCGGCTGTAAAAAGATGAAAAGGTGGAAAGGTGTTCAAAGCACAATGGCAAGATTGGACGTTACGTATGAAGCAAGGGAGAACAGAAACAAACTGGAACAGGGAGCAGAAATTAAGAAAATAACTTTAAAAAATTGTAAACAGATTTCCAAAAGTGGAATAATGCATCATGGGAAAAAAAACTCATTAGTCCTCGGCAATCCTAGAGTCACAATTCATAATCAGCCCACTGATATTGCGTTCAGTGCACCTGTAGCACGCCAGAAACGAGATAACGGTGAAGGAAAGAAGGGTATTTCAGCCCCTCCACAGTCAGTACTAGCAAGGAAAGGAAAATACACTCCCACTCCCTCCAACCACCNCAGCTGCAGCATGTCACAGTGCAGCCCATCCCCACTTCTGCTGTGGGGAAGTGAGAGAAATACAGATTTCCTGTTCCTTGCCCCACATTTGACCAATTCCTCATTTTCAGTGTGACAGCAGGGCGCTGTTCCACATCTCCCAGACTTTGCCCACGTGTCCCCCAACGCCTGGGTCAGACGCCAGGGGAAATGCTATTATTTTTCGGAGGAGGAGAATGATTGGAACAGCAGCAAGGAGCACTGCAATGCCCACAGAACTTCCCTGGCCACCATAGGCAGTAAGGAGGAGATGGTGAGATGGGGGCACGAGCCCCAAACCTCTGGGGGTGGCACCAGGCTGGGGAGGGACAGCAGCACATTACATCCCCCAGCCCCTCCTGCATCCATCTGGGGGATGTCCTGAGCTGCGCACCTCCAGGGGCAGCTCTTGTGCCATGGAAGCACAAACAAACTCCTGTCCTGCAAAACGCAGCGCCTTGCAGCCTGCTGGAGCCTGAGATGTGGGCGGGACAGATGCTAAAACCAACTGAAATTCAACACTCGTTGGCTTTAAAGGATTTCATGATGTGTTTCCGGGGCCAGGCAAACTGTTGAATCGGGCTGCACAGGGAAGAGGACGGCCAGTGGACGTGGAGTGATGGCACAGCCTTCACCAGCTGGTCAGTCTGTCCGTCCATCTGTCCAGGCTGGGATTTCCCATGGGCTTTTCTTGGGATGGGGACCTTCTCCTGGCTCTGCAGCTGTGGTTTCCCGTGGGCTGCTCGGCTCAGGCCGGGTGCTGCACCCTGAGCCCTTCCGCCCTTCCCCAGCAGAGGCAGTCCCAGCTTTTCTCAGCGCATCGGGGCACCTTTCCCATTCTCCTCCCTCTTGAGCACAGGTTCAAGCTGTGAGGTGCAGGCCGATGTGCGTACCTGGACGGGGTCAGGATCAGCTCATCCCTGTGCCACCTACACAAACACTTGGCAGACTCCCTTCTTAGAGAAGTCTGCTNCTGTGACACAACTGTTTATACCACACACGCTCCAATATTACAATCAGATTCACTCCCTAAAGATATGAAATTACATCGACTTAAGGTAAGATTCTAATTAAGGGAACTTGTTTTCCCACGGATACAGAACAGACGAGGATCTGCTACTTCGCCAAAAGGAACGCGCTCAGCCATCGGGTTGAGGATCACCTCCTGCACTGCTCCCCCATAAGGAACAGGGCCCGACGCCCTCTCCATTACCAACTTTAGAGGTGGCAGCACCACGATACCGCTCGGCACCAGGAGTAGTACCAGCAGAATGGAAGCAGCCCTTTCTGTGCCCATTCCCCACCAGACCGCATTCCATCCCTCAGTTCGACGCTTGTAAGCCCACCCCACCACAGCGCAGTCCCGGCACCTTCCCTTCCAGCAGAAGAGATGGCCACTCTGCTGGTCCCGAACCAGGACACTGGGAGAAGAACCCTTCTGCACGCCGAGGGGAGGCTGCAGGCCCGAGTCCCAGGCCTCAGCCCAGGGCCACTTCCCCGCCACGCTCCGATCGCTGCCCCTGGGCTAGGAGTAGAGTTAGGATCAATTAGGATGGTTTTATCATATCCCCTATCACGCACCAGCTTCTGGTAAAAATGAACAATACACTGGGTTGTTAAAAAGCATGTTGAAAGCAATGGGTGGCGGAACATTTAAGCATGGGAGCTTCTCCAAATGGGAGAAGCATTTGGCAGAAGCCACATGGTTGGTCAACACTCGAGGATCTATCAATCGCAATGGTCCTGCCAGCTCCCTACATACTGCCAAGGGAGATAAGGTCCCTGTAGTACATGTAAAGAACATGCTGGGAAAAGCGGTTTGGGTTTTTCCAGCTTCTGAAAAGGGCAAACCTCTCCGTGGAACTGTTTTTGCCCAGGGACCTGGGTGCACTTGGTGGGTGATGCAGAAAAATGGGGATGTTCAATGTGTACCACAATGGAATTTGATGCTGGGGGAGTGCAGTCAGTAATTGCATGTATATATATAGGTTTGTGTGTGCGTGTGTTTAATGCCTGTTAATTTTGGTTTGTTTGTTTGATGTAGCGATGTGGAATAAGGGGTAGAATGTCATGGTTTTATGATTTTTTGTTGTCGGTATTCCACATCATAACATCATGCAGTGCACCGGGAGCTAAAGAGTTAATGCTCCAGTTCTGGGTACCTGTCCCAGAAGAGAAGAACTACTGCATTCCACAGAAGACTGCTGTGCTGTTACCATTCCTGCTCAGGGGGAACACATATAAGGCCTTGGCAGGTCACCTGACGTGCTCTTTTCGATCATCAGCTCTCCTCCCAGCTGCTCATCCCGACTGCAGGCATCGCCTCAGCATTAGTGTAAGGCCTTTCAGTTTTTGGACACTCTTTCTCTCATTACATTTGATTTATTAGCTTCAATTCTAATTATATTGTATTATAGTGTGTTATTTTGCATTCCGATCCCGTATTTAGTAAATTAGCTTGTTTCTCCTCAGATCATTGCCACTGTTTTTAATTATTTGGGGTCTCCTGTTTCCCCTTTTCCAGAGGCGTGGATCTGCAGATCCCTCTGCTCTGCTAGTCAAGGAACTGGGCCAATCCAGCCCCTAAACTGTCAACATCGGGTTCGGGTTGGGTTTAATTCGAGTTTGGGTTAGGGGTAGGGTTAGGATCAATTAGGATTATGGCTAAGGTTAGAGTTTGAGTTTGGTTCATGGCTAGAACTAGCGTTAGGTTTAGGGTGAGGCTCAGTTAGGATTAGGGTTATTGTTAGAGTAAGTTTTGGGGTCTGGATTCAAGATGTGTGTTAGTCCTGGGGTATATTAGGGTTATGGCTAGGGTTAGGGTTGTGATTAATTATGGTTATGGTTAGGTTTAGGATCACAGAATGTCAGGTATCGGAAGGGACTTCAAATGATCATCTAGTCCAGTCCCCCTGCCAGAGCAGGAACACCTAGATTAGGTCACTGAGGAACACATCCAGGTGGGTTTTGAATGCCTCCAGACAAGGAGACCCCACAACCTCTCTGGGCAGCCTGTTCCAGTGTTCTGTTGCCCTCACCATAAGTAAGTGTTTTCTCATATTTATGTGGAACCTCCTGTGTTCCAGCTTGCACCCACTGCCACTGGTCCTCTCAAAGGATGTCACGAAGAAGAGCCTGGCGCCATCCTCCTGACACTCACCCTTTACATATTAGAAACATTAATGAAGTCACCCCTCAGTCTCCTCCAAGCTAAAGAGACCCAGCTCCCTCAGCCTTTCCTCATAAGGGAGATGATCTACACCCTTCATCATCTTGGTGGCTCTGTGCTGGGCTCTCTCAAGCAGTTCCTTGTCCTTCTTGACGGAGGAGCCCCAGAACTGGACACAATATGAGATGTGATCTCATCAGGGCAGAATAGAGGGGGAGAACCCATCTTGACCTACTAACCACACCCCTTCTAATACACCCCAGGATGCCATTGGCTGCCTTGGCCACAAGGGCACAGTTCTGGTTTCGTGGCCACCCTGCTGTCCACCAGGACGCCCCAGGTCCCTTTCCCCTGCGTTGTTCTCCAACAGGTCAGTCCCCAACCTATACTGATACCTGAGGTTGTTCTTGCCCAGATGCAAGACTCTACACTGGCCCTTGTTCTATCTCATTCAATTTCTCCCTGCCAAACTCTCCAGACTTTCTAAGTCTCGCTGGATGGCAGCAGAACCTTCTGGTGTGTCAGCCACTGCTTCCAGTTTTGCGTCATCAGCAAATTTGCTGACAGTGCACTCTTATTTTCTCTTCCAAATCACTGATGAATATAATGAATAGTACTGGTCCCAGTACCAACCCTTGAGGGACTCCACTAGACACAGGCCTCCAACTAGACTCTGTCCCATTGACCACAACTCTCTGGCTTCTTTCCCTCAGCCAGTTCACAGTCCACATAACTACTGATCGCCCAGACCACATTTCCTCAGGTTAGCTGCGAGGATGCTGTGGGAGACAGTGTCAAATGCCTTACTAAAATCAAGACAGGCCACATCCACTGCTTTACCATCATCTATCCACCTGGTTATGTCTTCATAAAAGGCTATCAGGTTGGTTAAGCATGACTTCCCCTTGGTGAAGCCACATTGACTGCCCCTAATGACCCTCTTATCCTTGATATGCCTAGAAACAGCACCAAGGATAAGTTGTTTCACCACCTTTCCAGGGATGGAGGTGAGGCTGACCAGCCTGTAGTTCTCCAGATCCTCCTCCTTGCCCTTTTTGAAGACTGGAGTGACATTTGCTTCCCTCCACTCCTCAGGCACCTCTCCCATTCCCCACGACTTACCACAGATAATGGAGAGTGGCCTACCAAAGACTTCTGCCAGCTCCCTCAGCACCCACGGGTGCATCCCATCAGGACTAAAGGATTAATGGATGTCCAGATTACTTAACTGGTCCTTAACCCAGTACTCATCAACTGAGGCAAACTCCTCCTTTACCCTGACTTCCTCTGGGGCCTCAGGGGTATGCAGCTCCTCAGGACAGCCTCCAGCAGTAGAGACAAAGAAGGCATTTAGTAACTCCACCTTCTCTGTATCTTCTGTTACCAGGGCACCCACCTCACTCATCAGTGAGCCTACACTGCCTCCAGTGTTAGTTTTATCTGCAATGTATTTGAAGAAGCTCTCTCTGTTGTCCTTGACCTCTCTTGCAAGGTTTAATTCTAAGGAGGCCTTAGCTTTACTAGTTGCCTCCATACATCCTGACAACAGTCATATTCCCCCCAAGTGGCCAGCCCCTCCTTCCATGATCTACAGACTCTCCTCTTCCACTTGAGTTTGCCCAGCAGTTCCCTGTTTAACCACGCAGGTCTCCTGGCTCCCTTTCTCAGCTTCCTGTCTGTTGGGATGCTCTGATCTTCAGCTTGGAAGAACAGGTCCTTGAATGCTAACCAATGATCTTGGGCCCCTTTACCTTCAAGTACCCTGTCCCATGGGATTTCCCCTAGCAATTGCTTGAAAAGGCCAAAGTTGGCCCTACTGAAGTCCAGGGTTGTGATTCTGATCGGTATTCTGTTCCTGACACAAGAGATCCTGAACTCCAACATATCATGGTCGCTGCAACCAAGGCTGCCCTCAACATCCACTGCTTCAACCAGACCCGCCTTGTTAGTGAGAATAAGATCCAGCAGCACCCCTCTCCTAGTTGCCTCATCCACCATTTGCATCAGGAAGTTATCATCAATGCACTGGAGGAACTTCCTGGACTGTGGATGGCTGGCTGAGTAGGTCCTCTAGCAACTATCAGGGTAGTTAAAATCCCACATGATAACCAGGGCCTGTAACTGCGAGGCTGCTATCAGCTGCCTGTAGAAGGCCTCATCAACTTCCTCGTCCTGATCCGGCGTCCTGTAATAGACACCCACATCAGTATCACCCATGCCAGCCTGCCTCTTAATTCTCACCCACAAACTCTCAACTCGCTCCTCATGCACCCCTGGACAGTACTCAAGACATTCTTGTTGCTCTCTCATGCAAAAAGCCACCAGATCATAATCTGCCCGAACAAGGATTTCTAACTCCTCCTGCTCATTCCCCATGCTGCATGCATTGGTGTACAGACATTTCAGGGAGCAAGCTGAGCACGCTGACCCTCAAGACCACCCCCACATGACCTCCTCTGACCACCAGAGCCCTTTAAGACCCCCCTGAGACCCTCAAGACCACCCTCCATGACCCCCAGGGCACTTGAGGATGCCCCAGGATTCCCAGGTCCTCAAGACTACTCCCCACAACCCTCCTCTGACCCCTAGTACCCTCAGGGACCCCCTCCAGAAACCTCAAGACCACCTCCTGGACCCTCCTCTGACCTCCAGGGCCCTTTAGGACCCCTTGTACCTTCAAGACCACCTCCTAGGACCCCACTCTGACCTCCAGGACCCTTCAGGACTCCCCCAGACCCTCAAGACCACCTCCTAGGACCCCACTCTGACCTCCAGGACCCTTCAGGACTCCCCCAGACCCTCAAGACCACCTCCTAGGACCCCACTCTGACCTC
>JACDJE010001163.1:0-22439 GCA_016647715.1 Pavo muticus
GCTTGGGTAAGAGTCATGTGCAGCACCTCCTGAGAGGGCCATCTCCTTCGAGATAAGCCCACACAAAAGAGTGCTTCCCAGCCATTAATGTGAAACTTATCTCTCTCTCTCGTTGCCCCTGGCCTTGTCCATCTGTGCCCCTCAGACAAAGGACTTCTCAGCCTCTGTCCAGGACTTGCCTGGACTTGTCCATCAGTGTTCCTAAGCAAGCTTTGAGGCAATGGTATAAAATAATAATCTCTTATACCTGCCTGGTGCCTGGGTGAGAGACATTGCTTGGAACATCACGCGCCAGATTAGGCCTTCTGATTATTATCCATTGCTGGTTTTCCACATTGGATATGAAGAAGTAGGCAAAAGAAGTTCTCGTGTGATTAAAAGGGACTTCAGGGATCTGGGAAGACTGCTGAAGGGATCGGGAGCCCAAGTACTGTTCTCCTCTGTCCTCTCACTTGGTGAATGGGATCCGGACAAAAGAAGGAGAGTGGACACACTGAATGAATGGCTTTGTGAATGGTGTCGCACTCAGGGCTTTGGGTACCATGCCTTGGGACGCATCCTTGAGAAAGGGAGAATGCTGGTGGCAGACGGGAGCCGACTGACTAGAAGGGCCACAAATATTCTTGTGAGCAAGCTGGCTGGGCTGGTTAGCAGGGCTTTAAACTAGATTTGATGGGGGAAGGGGGCGAACTGGGTGACAGAGAAGTGTGTGGGAACACTGCCACCTTGGGAGGTGGTAGGGGAAAACCCCAGACTTGTCCTGGAGGTACTAGGGAGGGCTCCTCTGAGAAGGCAACGAGACCAATAGCTAAGCTGAAGTGCCTCTATACCAATGCACACAGCATGGGAAATAAACAGGAGGAGCTAGAAACCGTGGCGCAATTGGGAAAGTATGAGCTAATTGCTATCACGGAAACATGATGGGATGAATCCCATGATTGGAATACCCTGATGCCGGACTACAGGCTTTTCAGAAGGGATAGACAGGGTAGGAGGGGTGGCGGAGTTGCCCTCAATGTTAGGAAATGCATACATTGCCAAGAGCTGTGTCTGAGGAACAGCCACAATCAGGTCGAGAGCTTGTGGGTTAAAATCAAGGATCGGTCCAGTAAAGGGCATCTAGTGGTTGGAGTCTGCTACAGGCCACCTGATCAGGGGGAGCCTGTTGATGAGGCCTTCTTGCTTCAGCTGCAGGAGGTGTCATGCTCACGGGCTTTTGTCCTGATGGGGGATTTCAACCACCCGGATATCTGCTGGGATAGTGGCATGATGGGTGACAGACAATCCAGGAGATTCCTGGAGTCTGTAGAGGACAACTTCCTGGTCCAGGTAATAGATGGACCAACCCGAGGTGAAGCCTTACTGGACCTGGTGCTCGCTAATGCAGAGGAGAGCATTAGCGAGGTTAAGACTGGAGGCAGCCTGGGCTGTAGTGACCATGCCTTGGTGGAGTTTGTGATCTTGAAGAATGCGGGCCTGGCAAAAGGCAGAGCTAGGACCCTGTGCTTCAGGAAAGCAAACTTCTGGCTGCTCGAGGAACTGCTGAGTGGGATCCCCTGGGAAACTGTCCTTAAGGGCATGGGCACAGAACAAAGCTGGCAGCTCTTTAAGGACACCCTTCTGAGAGCACAACAGCTCTCCATCCCCCAGCAGAAGAAGTCGAGCAGGGGAGGCAGGTGACCATCGTGGCTGTGCAAGGACCTGCAGCTTAAACTGAGAGAAAAGAGGGAAATGTACAGAAAATGGAAGCAGAGTTGTGTATCCTGGGAGGAATACAGGGCTGTTGTCTGTGTGTGTAGAGATAGGATCAGGAAAGCCAAGGCGCAGATGGAGCTGAACTTGGCGAGGGATGTGAAAGATAACAAGGGGTTCTACAGGTACATAGGCAGGAAGAGACAGGCCAAGGAGAGTGTTCCCCCTCTGATGAAAGGCAATGGGGAGTTGACTTCCTCAGACAGAGAAAAAGCTGAGGTACTCAATGAGTGCTTTGTCTCAGTCTTCACGGGTGGTCAGGCTTCCGATGTCTGCCAGGACCCTGAGCCTCTAGGTGAGGGTGTGGGGAGTGGTTTCTGTCCCACTGTAACAGTGGAACAAGTCCGAGTCCTCCTCATGAAATTCAGTGTGTCTAAGTCCATGGGGCCAGATGATATCCATCCTTGGGTTCTGAAAGAGATGGCTTATGTGGTTCCCAAGCTTCTCTCCATGATATTTGAAAAATCATGGCTGCCTGGTGAAGTTCCCGGTGACTGGAAAAAGGGAAACATTACTCCCATTTTTAAGAAAGGGCGAAAGGAAGACCCGGGGAACTACAGGCCGGTGAGCCTCACCTCTGTGCCTGGGAAGGTCATGGAGCAGATCCTCCTAGAAGCTATGTTAAGGCACATATGAGAGAAAGAGGTGATTCAAGACAGCCAGCATGGCTTCACCAAGGGCAGATCTTGCCTGACCAATCTGGTGGCCTTCTATGATGGAGTTACGGCTTTGGTGGATGGGAGAAGGGCGACAGATGTCATCTACCTGGACTTCGGCAAAAACTTTGATATGGTCCCTCACCACATCCTTCTCTCTAAATTGGAGAGGTATGGATTTGAAGGATGGACTGTTTGATGGATTAGAAATTGGCTGGCTGGATGCAGCCAAAGGGTTGTCATTAATGGTTCTGTGTCAGGGTGGAGGCCGGTCACAAGCGGTGTCCCTCAGGGGTCTGTCTTGGGACCGGTGCTCTTCAACATCTTCATCAGTGCCATAGACAACGGCATCGAGTGCACCCTCAGCAAGTTTGCAGTTGACACCAAGCTGAGCAGTGCAGTCGATATATTGGAAGGAAGGGAAGCCATCCAGAGGGACCTGGACAGGCTGGAGAAGTGGGCCCATGAGAACCTAATGAGGTTCAGTAAGGCCAAGTGCAGGGTGCTGCACTTGGGTTGGGGCAATCCCAGGTATTTATACAAACTGGGGGAAGATCTCCTTGAGAGCAGCCCTGTGGAGAAGGACTTGGGGGTCCTGGTAGACGAGAAGCTCGACATGAGCCGGTAGTGTGCTCTTGCAGCCCGGAAGGCCAACTGTGTTCTGGGCTGCATTAAAAAAGGGGTGGCCAGCAGGGAGAGGGAGGTGGTTGTCCCCCTCTACTCAGCTCTTGAGAAGCCCCATCTGGAGTACTATGTCCAGGCCTGGGGCCCCCAGTACAGGAAAGACGTGGAGCTCTTGGAGCAGGTCCAGAGGAGGGCCACTAAGATGATCAGAGGGCTGGAGCACCTCTCCTATGAGGAAAGGTTGAGGGAACTGGGCTTGTTTAGCTTGGAGAAGAGAAGGCTCCGGGGAGACCTCTTTGCAGCCTTCCAGTACTTGAAGGGATCATATAAACCGGAAGGGGAATGGCTGTTTACGAGGGTGGATAGAGATAGGTCAAGGGGGAATGGTTTTAAACTGAGACAGAAGAGGTTTAGGGTAGACATTAGGAGGAAGTTTTTCACTCAGAGGGTGGTGACACACTGGAACAGGTTGCCCAAGGAGATTGTGGATGCCCCATCCCTGGAGGTGTTCAAGGCCAGACTGGATGTGGCTCTGGGCAGCCTGGTCTAGTGGTTGGTGACCCTGCACCTAGCAGGGGGGTTGAAACTAGATGATCATTGTGGTCCTTTTCAACCCAGGCCATTCTATTCTATGAATAATTTTCTCCCTGCATGTCCTATCAACTTCTTTGTACTCTCCCCGAGTTGCCCGTCCCTTCTTCCATGTGAGGTAAATTATCTTTTTCTCCTGGAGCCTCAGGAAAAGCTCCCTGTTCATTCACGCCAGTCTTCTTCCTCACCAGCTCATCTTGCTGCACAGGGGGATAGCCTACTTTTGTGCCTTTAAGACTTCCTTCTTGAGGAAGCCTTCCTGGACCCCTTTACCCTTCAAGAGGGACCCTCCCTATCAGCATCCTGAATAGTTCAAAGTCCACCCTCCAAAAGTCCAAGGTAGCAGTTTTGCTAGCCCCCTTCCTGACTTCACCAAGAATCGAGAACTCTACCATTTCATGGTCACTCTGTCCAAAACAGCTCCCAACATCCACATCTTCCACCAGTCCTTCTTTGTTTGTGAACAGCATGTCTAGTGGGGCATCTCCCCTGGTAGGCTCTCTTACCAGTTGTGTCATAAATTCATCTTCCATACGCTCTAGAAACCTCCTAGACTGCTTCTTCTGTGCTGTATTGTGTTTCCAGCATATATCAGGGAAGTTGAAGTCCCCCATGAGAACACGGGATGGCGATCGCACAACTTCTGCCAGCTGTTCATAGAACGTCTCATCTGTCTCTTCATCCTGGTTAGGCGGTCTATAACAGACCCTCACAAGGATGTCAGCCCTGTTGGGCCTCCCTCTGTTCGTTACCCATAGAAATTAGACCTTATCATACACAGCCTGAGCTCAACAACATCAAAACACTCTCTAACGTAGAGAGGCATGCCACTGCCCTTCCTTCCTTGCCTATCCCTTCTGAAGAACTTATAGCCATACATTGCAGCACTCCAGTCATGGGAGCGATCCCACCACATTTCCATATGGCAACTAAGTCAGTTTATCTACCGCACAATGGCTTCCAGCTCCTCCTGTTTGTTGCCCATGCTGTGTGTATTGGTGTAGATGCACTTCATCTGAGCCCCTCGCCTCAGCCCGAATCCCATCATAGTTCCCCTAGGCTCATCTCCAGCAAGCCTGGTTTTATCCCCTTCCCCCTTCACACCTAGTTTAAAGCCTTCTCAATGAGTCCTGCCAGCTCCTGGGCTAGGATCCGTTTCTCCCTTCAAGATAGGTGAAACCCATCAGCAAACATCAGGCCAGGTGTAAACTGCCCCATGGTCAAAAAATCCAAAATTCCTGTGATTGCACCAGCCTCTCAGCCACGTATTTATGACAAGGATTTTCCTGCTCCTATCAGTATCCCTCTCTGCCACTGAAGGGATAGAGGAAAATATGACCCATACACCCGCCTTGTCCACTAACCACCCCAGTCCCGTGAAGTCCTTTTTGATAGTCCTCAGGCTTCTCTCAGTGACTTCATTGCCAGCCGGAACTATCAAACAAGGATAATAATCAGAGTGGTGAATCAGACTAGGAAGTTTCCTAGCAATATCCCTGAGTTGAGCCCCAGGGAGGCAGCACATTACCCCACAGGTAGGGTCTGGCTGACATATAAGGCCCTCCATTCCTCTCAGAACGCACCACATCCTGTCATGGTTTTATGATTTTTGGTTATTGGTATTCCACATCATAACATTATGTAGTGCACTGGGAGGTAAAGTGCTCCGGGTACCTGTCCCCGAAGAGAACAACTACGTTCCCCAGAAGACTGTTCGCTGTGTTGTTATCATTTCTGCTCAGGGGGAACAGATATAAGGCCTTGGTAGGTCATCTGACCGGCTCTTCTTCATCAGACTCTTCTCCCTGCTGCTCGACCGGACTGCACATCTCACCTCAGCGTTATGGTGAGGCCTACCCAGCTTTTGGACAATCTTTCTCTCTCATTATATTTGATTTATTAGCTTCAATCCTAATTATATTGTATTATAGTGTGTTATCTTGCATTCCGATACTATATTTAGTAAATTAGTTTGTTTCTCCTCAGATCGTTGCCACTGTTTTTAATTATTTTGGGGTCCCCTGTTTTCCCTTTTCCGGAGGCGCGGATTTTGCGAAAATCCCTCCGCTCCACTAGTCACGGAACCGGGCCGAACCAGCCTGTAAACCGTCGACATTCTTGGTGGAGAATGCGGGCAGAAGCTGCTTTTTAGCTTTCAGAATGAATCTCTCTCTGCTTTCGGAGAGCTTCGTTGGGAAAGTTTATCTCTTTTGCAGGTGCTCACTGAAAACTTGACCTTGAAAGTCCAGGCGGACTGCCAATATTCTGGGATATTTGTAAACTTTGAGCACTGCTATCTTTCTTCTGTAAAGAGAAAAAAAAAAAGATTCCTCTTTCTCTTTTATACCTGTTTGTAGAGGGAGCTGCTAATTTTACAGAACTTGTGATTTTTAAGCAGGCTCCCAGTCTCTCCTTTGAATCCTTTATGCAGTTTTTGAATGCTCATCTGATCATGGTGTCAGTCTCCCTGAATGTACTACTCATCATTTCACTCAATATTTGTATTTATCATATTTTGAAGAAGCCTTCTCCAAACCCAGAGAATACTGAGTGGCAGGGAGCGTGGAAAGGCTTGGGAGAGACTTTAGAGAGATGGACATCTTCGGTGTCATGGAACTTTACTCCTGAACACCTGAAAGACCCTGAGAGCCTAAACAGATATTTGAGACAGGAATGTTGCGGCTCAGGCAGATCTGAGGAGGCACAAATGATTTGGGGCCTGGCTCATGCTTATCGGGCCTTATTCAATACTATCCCAGAGAGGGAGAGAGTTTNACCCACTCTCAGGATCTTCCCATTCAAAGGCAAATATGTCTCTGCTTTCACGGTCCTGTGGAATAGACCAAAAGGCATCCTTTAAATCTATAACACTGAACCACCTGTTTTCATTTGGGATTTTACTCATCAAGGTGTATGGGTTTGGAACCACTGGATGCCGTTTTTGTACTATTATTTCATTAATTTTTCTCAAGTCTTGCACTAATCGGTAGGAACCATCAGGTTTCCTTACTGGTAAAATGGGGGTATTGAAGGGCGACATACATGGTTCCAACAATCCATCCTTTAGTAATCCTTGTATCACAGGTTTAAGGCCCATACATCCCTCAAATGGAATTGGGTATTGTCTCTGTCTTATGATCTCATATTTTTCTTGTAATTTTATTTTCAAAGGGGTTATTCTTAACCCCCATCTATTCCCTTCTTTGACCCAGACCACAGGGTCTATTTCTCTCTCATCTGCCTCAGTTAATATATTCATTGATACAGTAATTCCATCCTGGTAGGTTGTTATTTGAATTCCCAATCTCATCATAAGATCCCTCCCCAGCAGGTTAGTCCCTGCATCAGGTACATACAATAATTGTCCTGTTATGGCCCTGTCCCCCAGTTTTAATTCAGTATTTTCAAAAAGTGGTACTGTCATCCCAGTTCCCTCTACCCCTGTTATCCTTAAGGTCTCATTTGTCAGTTTGAGTCCTGACACCTTGTGGGCCAGTGATGATGAGCTGCCCCAGTATCAACTAAAAACACAACCTCTTCCCCCTCAGGTCCCACTCTCATATTTACCAAGGGCTCCTGGTGGGACCAAATTTTTGAGAGCCCCAGACCCCCCTATTCTGAATTCAAAGCTGTTAGTAACTTCTCCTCCCTCTTCCTCTCAGGACAGTTTCTTTTTATGTGTCCTGGCTTATTGCATTTAAAACACTTCCCAGCACTTTGTTCCAACTGGGGCCTCCCGTAAGGGATACATGGGGATGTTAGTATGGTTAGTGCTAGGGAAGGGAAAATTTTCAATATCCCTTTTACATTTTTCTTATTCTTTCCTGAGCCCAGCATGCCTCCCTTCTTGTGAGATGACCCTATGTGCCTCCCCATTTTCTCGGCCTACAGCTATTGCCCCTGGTGCTACATTGGGGTTATATGGGAGGAGTAGATTCTTTAGGGGGTCCCATTGATTAGTTCCCTTTTCTAGTTCTTCTCCTTCCTGGTCCGGACCTTTCTTTACTAGTAACAGACTGGCTTCTTGTATCCAACAAGCAGCATAGTCTGATTCCTCCTTCCTGGGGAAGGTTTATCTAGAGGATGAGCAATGAAAACTACCAGAGAACCCTGATAAAGTAGAAAGACCCCTGAAAAGAACTATTAATTGTAATAAAGGACCCAAATGGTAGCAGAGGTCATGAAATTAACGAAATTCTTATCTTGTTCTGATGCAGAAAAAACATTCAATTCCCTCACGACTACGCCAAAATAAAATGTCTCGCTCCAATTTATAGGAGGGAGATGAGGTTCTTTTAATGTATGTATACGCAACATGAGATTAAGAAACAACAGCTCACATGTTGGTCCGACCAGGTTTATTACAAATCCTAATTGCTTAGGGATATGGGGAAGGGAAGATGGGCGATAGAAAAGATAGGAAAGAAGCAAGTATTGCGTAAAGCGGGCATAGTCACCACCAGGATCCAGCAGATGTCCCGTTGTCCGATGGTCCGGGGCAGAGGTTCAGGGGAGGAGGGCAGCAGCAGCGTGGCCAGTCTTAGGCAGCAAGAAGGTGCAGGTACCGGGTAGGTCTAGGAAGAAGCCGCGGGGTAAGTCCGGGAGGAAGCAGCAGGTCTCCGGTAGCAAGCCCAGGAGAGTCCGTCAGCATGCAGGCATTCCGTAGTGAGGAATCTGATGGCAGACACCTTTCTTCTTCGGGAGAGAGCAGCAGCAGCAGCATGGCCAGCCTTAGGAAGCAAGCAGGTAGAGCACAGAGCAAGTCCAGGAGGGAGAGAGGCAGGTCGTGAGGCTTCTCATGTCAGAAACCTCCTTATTCTTCTTCATGAGGAATCTGTTGTCAGAAAACCCTCCTTGTTCTTTATGAGGAATCTGTTGTCAGAAAACCTAAAAAGCATGGATGTTTGTCCCTTTTTTATCCTTCTTCTTCTGCCTACGTGACATTCCTGGGCGCTTGGGTAAGAGTCATGTGCAGCACCTCCTGAGAGGGCCATCTCCTTCGAGATAAGCCCACACAAAAGAGTGCTTCCCAGCCATTAATGTGAAACTTATCTCTCTCTCTCGTTGCCCCTGGCCTTGTCCATCTGTGCCCCTCAGACAAAGGACTTCTCAGCCTCTGTCCAGGACTTGCCTGGACTTGTCCATCAGTGTTCCTAAGCAAGCTTTGAGGCAATGGTATAAAATAATAATCTCTTATACCTGCCTGGTGCCTGGGTGAGAGACATTGCTTGGAACATCACGCGCCAGATTAGGCCTTCTGATTATTATCCATTGCTGGTTTTCCACATTGGATATGAAGAAGTAGGCAAAAGAAGTTCTCGTGTGATTAAAAGGGACTTCAGGGATCTGGGAAGACTGCTGAAGGGATCGGGAGCCCAAGTACTGTTCTCCTCTGTCCTCTCACTTGGTGAATGGGATCCGGACAAAAGAAGGAGAGTGGACACACTGAATGAATGGCTTTGTGAATGGTGTCGCACTCAGGGCTTTGGGTACCATGCCTTGGGACGCATCCTTGAGAAAGGGAGAATGCTGGTGGCAGACGGGAGCCGACTGACTAGAAGGGCCACAAATATTCTTGTGAGCAAGCTGGCTGGGCTGGTTAGCAGGGCTTTAAACTAGATTTGATGGGGGAAGGGGGCGAACTGGGTGACAGAGAAGTGTGTGGGAACACTGCCACCTTGGGAGGTGGTAGGGGAAAACCCCAGACTTGTCCTGGAGGTACTAGGGAGGGCTCCTCTGAGAAGGCAACGAGACCAATAGCTAAGCTGAAGTGCCTCTATACCAATGCACACAGCATGGGAAATAAACAGGAGGAGCTAGAAACCGTGGCGCAATTGGGAAAGTATGAGCTAATTGCTATCACGGAAACATGATGGGATGAATCCCATGATTGGAATACCCTGATGCCGGACTACAGGCTTTTCAGAAGGGATAGACAGGGTAGGAGGGGTGGCGGAGTTGCCCTCAATGTTAGGAAATGCATACATTGCCAAGAGCTGTGTCTGAGGAACAGCCACAATCAGGTCGAGAGCTTGTGGNGATCAACCACAGGAGGCACCAGAACTGATGTCAGTTGCCCCTGTAAGAGGACGGAAAACGAAACGAATCTCGACTCAGTTAGAACAGAAGAAAGAGGAGGAGGAGAAAGTAGAGGAAGCAGTCCCTGTAAGAGAGGAAGAAAGAGGTCCAGAGGAGTGGCTCTGAGATCCAGGGGAAGCGCCCCTGAGTCCAGGGGAGGGGCCCTCAATAAGGCTGCGGTCACCAATGCCTAGGAGGGCAACAAGAAGTCCTGAAAGAGTAGGAGGTGAGCAAGACATCATTCCCATTGTTGATCGATCTCTGAAAATGAATGAAATTCGAGGTCTGAGAAAAGACTTTTCACGCCACCCAAAAGAGCCTATTGTCACCTGGTTACTTCGATGTTGGGACAATGGCGCAACAGCATGTGGCTAGATAGTAGAGAAGCTCGCCAACTGGGTGGCATTGCTAGGGACTCAGCCAGTGACAGAGGTATCAGTACATGCCAGAATGGGTCCTTCACCCACTGGAAGCAGATGTTGCTAGCCATAAAAGAAAGATACCCCTTCAAAGATGATCTGATGCCTGAGAAAAAGAAATGGACTGATATGGAAAAAGGCATCCATTACTTGAGAGAATAAGCTGTGGTGGAAATGTTACATAGCCCTGGTTTCATTCCTGACGAGCCAGACCAAGAGCATGATCCGGAGAGAGTCAGGTGTACACCAAATATGTGGCATATATTCACAAAGACTGCACCAGAAACATATGCCAGTACATTAGCAGCAATGTATGGCAGAAAGGAAAGAAGGCCCCTTATAAATGAACTGATTAATAAACTTCAAGACTTGGAGTTACATTTAACCCCTCTACAAGCTTGTGTTTCAGCCACTGCAAAAGTAGCTGACAAACTGGACAGAATGGAGAGCAATCAAGAAGATATGAAAGATGAACTGTCTACCATGCATAATGCTGATGGATCCATGGTGGTACCAGATACATCAGATGGGGACCAGGATTCCCAAAACAGCCCACTGGAGGGGCTGATCAACTTGGTATCCTCCCAACCTGCACCATCCAATGTCTCAGCTATCAAAAGAAGACGTCTTCCTGCTCGAGCAAGTGACAACAGTAAGACTACGTCACGTTTTGCCTTGTGGCATTACCTACGTGACCATGGAGAAGATATGAAGAAGTGGCATAAAAAACCCACTCCTGCACTTCAAGCACGAGTAAAAGAATTACAAGACAGATCAACCACCAAGGTGAACTTCTCCAAAAAGGTGATTGCTCCAGTTGCTGCGGACAAACGAGGTAACAAATAGAGGGGCCCTGCCCCCAGCCAGGGGGGGGAAAGGGATAATAGAGTGTATTGGACTGTGTGGATTAGATGGCCTGGCACATCAGAACCACAGAAATATAAGGCCCTGGTGGACACTGGTGCACAGTGCACTCTAATGCCCTCAAGTCACCAAGGGACAGAAACAATTTATATTCATGGGGTGACTGGGGGTTCCCAAGAGTTGACTATGTTGGAGGCCGAAATAAGCCTCACTGGCAAAAGCGCTCTATTGTGACTGGCCCAGGGGCTCCATGTATACTTGCCATTGATTACCTCAGAAGGGGATATTTTAAGGATCCTAAGGGGTATCGATGGGCCTTTGGAATAGCTGGTGTAGACACAGAAGGTGTTAAGCAGCTGTCTGTTTTCCCTGGTCTGTCAGAAGATCCGTCTGTTGTGGGGTTGCTACGAGTGAAAAAGCAACAGGTACCGATTGCTACAAAAACGGTGCACAGACGGCAGTACTGCACCAACAGGGATTCCTTGCCCCCCATTCATAAGTTGATTCGCCAACTAGAGAGCCAGGGAGTGATCAGCAAAACTCACTCATCTTTTAATAGTCCCATATGGCCAGTGTGTAAAGCCAGTGGAGAATGGAGGCTGACGGTAGACTACAGTGGCCTGAATGAAATCACACCCCGACTGAGTGCTGCTGTACCAGACATGTTAGAACTCCAGTATGAACTGGAGTCAAAAGCAGCCAAATGGTATGCCACCACTGACATTGCTAATGCCTTCTTTTCCATTCCTTTGGCCACAGAATGTAGGCCACAGTTTGCTTTCACCTGGAGGGGCATTCAGTATACCTGGAATTGTTTGCCCCAGGGGTGGAAACACAGCCCAACCATTTGCCATGGGTTGATCCAANGTTTGCCCCAGGGGTGGAAACACAGCCCAACCATTTGCCATGGGTTGATCCAAGCTGCACTGGAACAGGGCGGTGCTCCTGAGCACTTACAGTACATTGATGACCTTATTGTGTGGGGCAACACAGCAAGGGAAGTTTTTGAGAAAGGAGAGCAAATAATCCAGATCCTTCTGCGAGCTGGTTTCGCTATTAAGCGAAGCAAGGTGAAAGGACCTGCCCAGGAAATTCAGTTCCTAGGCATAAAGGGGCAAGATGGACATTGTCACATCCCAACAGATGTGATCAACAAAATCACTGCCATGTCTCCACCCACTAGCAAGGGAGAGACACAATCTTTTCTGGGCGTAGTGGGCTTTTGGAGAATGCATGTTCCAAACTATAGCCATATTGTAAGCCCCTTTTATCAGGTGACATGGAAGAAGAATGATTTTGTGTGGGGTCCTGAGTAGCAGCAGGCTTTTGAACCGAGTAAACAGGAGATAGCCCGTGCTGTAGCCCTGTGGCCAGTACGGACGGGACCGGATGTAAAGAACATCCTCTACACTGCTGCTGGAGAGAAAGGTCCCACTTGGAGCTTTTGGCAAAGAGCCTCTGGAGAGACCTGAGACCAACCCCTGGGATTCTGGAGTAGAGCATACAGGGGGTCCGAAGAGTGCTACACTCCAAGTGAAAAGGAGATCTTAGCTGCATATGAGGGGGTTTGGGCGGATTCTGAAGTAGTTGGTACTGAAACACTGCTCCTTCTGGCACCTCGTCTGCCAGTGCTGAACTGGATGCTTAAAGGAAAGGTTCCCTGCGCCCATCATGCGAATGATGCCACTTGGAGTAAGTGGATTGCGTTGATTACGCAGAGAGCTCGGATGGGGAACCTCAGTCGTCCTGGAATCCTAGAGGTGATCATGGACTGGCCTGAAGGCAAAAAGTTTGGAACATCACCAGCAGAAGTATCACGTGCTAAAGAGGCCCCACCATACAATGAACTACCAGAAAATGAAATGAAATATGCCCTGTTCACAGATGGATCGTGTCGTATTGTGGGGAAGCATCGCAGATGGAAAGCTGCTGTGTGGAGCCCCACACGACAAGTTGCAGAGGCCACTGAAGGGAAAGGAGAATCAAGCCAATTTGCAGAGGTAAAGGCTGTCCAGCTGGCCTTAGATGTTGCTGAATGGGAGAGGTGGCCAATGCTATATCTTTATACTGACTCATGGATGGTGTCAAATGCCTTATGGGGGTGATTACAGCAGTGGGAGCAAAATAACTGGCAGTGGAGGGGTAAACCTATTTGGGCTGCTGAACTTTGGAAAGACATTGCTGCCCGAATAAAGAACATGGTTGTAAAGTTGCGCCATGTAGATGCTCATGTGCCCAAGAGTCGGGCTACTGAAGAACAACAAGATAACCATCAGGTAGATCGAGCTGCCAAAATTGAGGTGGCTCAAAGAGACTTGGACTGGCAAAACAAGAATTAATTATTTCTAGCTCGGTGGGCCCATGAAACTTCGGGCCATCAAGGAAGAGATGCAACACACAAATGGGCTAGAGACCAAGGGGTGGACTTAACTATGGACGCTATTGCACAGGTTATTCATGACTGTGACACATGCGCTGCAATTAAACAAGCCAAGAGGATGAAACCTCTTTGGGGGGAAGGGCGATGGCAGAAGTATAAATATGGGGAGGTGTGGCAGGTTGATTATATCACCTTGCCACGATCTCACAATGGTAAGCGTTATGTGCTTACCATGGTGGAGGCAACCACTGGGTGGCTTGAGACATACGCAGTACCCCATGCTACCGCCCGAAACACCATATTGGGCCTGGAGAAACAAGTCCTGTGGCGACATGGCACTCCAGAAAGAATTGAGTCAGATAATGGGACTCATTTCAAAAATTCTCTTGTAAATACTTGGGGCCAAAGATCATGGCATTGAGTGGATTTATCATATCCCCTATCATGCACCAGCTTCTGGTAAAATTGAACGATACAATGGGTTGTTGAAAACCATGTTGAAAGCAATGGGTGGCGGAACATTTAAGAAATGGGAGAAGCATTAGGCAAAAGCCACCTGGATGGTCAAAAATCAAGGATCTATCAATCGCAATGGTCCTGCCAGCTCCCTACATACTGTCAAGGGAGATAGGGTCCCTGTAGTACATGTAAAGAACATGTTGGGAAAAGCGGTTTGGGTCTTTCCAGCTTCTGGGAAGGGCAAACCTCTTTGTGGAACTGTTTTTGCCCAGGGACCTGGGTCCACTTGGTGGGTGATGCAGAAAAATGGGTATGTTCAATGTGTACCACAAGGGAATTTGATGTTAGGGGAGTGCAGTCAGTAATTCCATGTGTATATATATATATAAGTTTGTGTGTGCGTTTGTTTAATGCTTATTAATTATGGTTTGTTTGTATATATTAAGCATGATGTAGTGATGTAGAATAAGGGGTGGAATGTCATGGTTTTATGATTTTTGGTTATTGGTATTCCACATCATAACATCATGTAGTGCACTGGGAGTTAAAGTGTTCTGGTTACCTGTTATTGTGTGGGGCAACACAGCAGAAAAACTCCACTTTGGCGCAGAAGGTGGCGGCCAAGAAGGAGGAGGAGAACAGCCAGGTGCTGATCCTGCCGCCGGACGCCAAGGAGCTGGAGGATGTGATGGTGCCTATGTATGTGCATGATGATTCTGAAACAGTGTTTGATGAATTTCTTTTCATAGCTTCCTATGGGTATTTTGAAGATTCTAATGCTCCCGGAATCAAGTTAAACAAATTTATCACTAAACAGGTGGAACAAGAATTAATCTACTATGTTCACGTTGGCAGTGAGGAACTAATGGACAATTTTACCTTAATAGTTAATAACACAGAATTACAGAAACAAAGCTTCCCCCAAACAATGTTGAGATTATTGTTTGTTGGAGTTACAGTCAGGAAATCTGCAGTTGAGAATTAACTTTGGCATGGGAGAACGAATAATGCATTCTCGGCAAAGATCTCATCTGAATGATTGAACTTTGCACCACAACAGATTTTTAGCAACTACGTTCCCCAGAAGACTGTTTGCTGTGCTGTTATCATTTCTGCTCAGGGGGAACAGATATAACGCCTTGGTAGGTCATCTGACCGGCTCTTCTTCATCAGACTCTTCTCCCTGCTGCTCGACCAGACTGTGCATCTCACCTCTGCTCCCCCTGAGCAGAAATGATAACAGCACAGCGAACAGTCTTCTGGGGAACGTAGTTCTTCTTGTCTTCGGGGACAGGTACCCGGAACACTTTAACTCCCAGTGCACTACATGTTGTTATGATGTGGAATACTGATAACCAAAAATCATAAAACCATGACACCTGTACTGAGGACTCCACATCTGGACACAGTACTCCAGGTGAGGCCTCACCAGCACAGAGTAGAGGGACAGGATCACCTCCCTCAACCTGCTGGTCACGCATCTTTTGATGCATCCCAGGATATGGTTGGCTTTCTGGGCTGCAAGGGCACATTGCTGACTCATGTCCAGCTTTCCATCATTACCCCCTGGTCTTTTTCAGCAGGGCTGCTCTCAATCCTTTCATCCCCCAGTTTGTACTGGTAATGGGAGTTTTCCTCGACCCAGGTGGCACCCCTGGGTGACATTTTTTCTACATGATGTTATGATGTGGAATACTGATAACCAAAAATCATAAAACCATGACAATGGAGGAATTCAGTGACGCAGTTTTACTTCATACGCACTTCCATGTCTAACACCATTTTATCAGACTCTGCTGCCATCTGTCACATGGTAACAAAATTTAATGGAGTATTGGCAGAAAGCTTCAACCTCTACTGCCATACCACCCACATCTGCCTCTGATGTCATGGGCCAACATCATAAAATAGCGGGCATTACTTTCAGAGCAGCCCTCATAAATATATAATATAGTTCATGTATATAAGTAACAAAACTTACTTTAATCTTTAATAATTTTTATTCAAACAAAAAATAAGAGCAACAAAACCATAAAACTAGTGGGATATTTGATCTTTTTTTTTGTGAAACAAATCTATCAGTCTGGTTCAATGGGAGTAGCTGCAATTCTTAGTGAGTTCTCAAGGTGTTTGTCAGAGATTTTCGATGAAATTTTACTCTTCCGTTGCTTCATCCTTCAAAATAGTTGTTCACAAATGTACAAACTGCCAAAAAAAAAAAATGATTACATGAACAAGGTGTGATTGTGAAGCAAGGGATATTTTTCTCTGGTAAGACAGGTCTTATAAAAGTCCAGTAAAGAAAGAGACATGATCAATTTTTTCTTTGAGTTGAATATCTGATTGCAACTCAATACGTTCCATTTGAAAATTGGCAGGTAGTTTATGTCAACTTGTCTTGGTTTTATCAGTATTCCATATCATGACATCATTGGCAGGCTGTTGGGTGCTGGAGCACAGTGCCCTGTGGAGCTGTACTTCCTAGGTTCTGTGATTCTATCACTCATCTATTTCCACACGAGTTTTGGCTCTCCAAGAGGAAGATACACTGAGAAGAGACAGACTACAATTTCCAGGAGTCTCCAGTACTCCCTACATGACTCCAATTCTGGGTGATAGGGGTAAATGGCCCCTCTTCCAGTTTCCGGTAGCACAGTGAGCAGCACAGTCAGAACTTCTCTCTCTCCCATTTGTTTGATTTATTACCTGTAACTCCTTTTCATATCATTATCTCACATTCTTTTACCGTGTATAGTAAATTCGTTCTCTCTCCTTATCTTAATTGGGTCATTTTGTTTTTTCTTCTCCCCAAAAGGGGACAGGAGCATGAAAGGGGCCAGGGAGGCCTTCTCCCCCTTCTTCCCCCATGTCGTGCATAAAACTGCAACATAACTGAAAATGGAATCGTGATTATACAAAAAAACTGATGACTTTTTCAGTAATCTTGAAACCTATTCTCAAATTCCTTTATCAGAATGGAAAGCATGGCTGCATATTTTTTGTTGTTCACAGGACTGTGTTTAGCCAGTGTATCAAAGTGCATAAAATTATTTGCCATAATTTGAGTTTGCACTGCACTGTGTCCTCCTGTTGTCTTGGTTTCAGCCCAGACAGTGTTAATAGCACACTGACAGTTTGGTTGTTGCTGAGCAATGGGTGCGAGCCCGGGGCCAGGCTGAACCACTCAGCATAGAACTGTCATCATGATGGTGCGGGGCAGGAGGTGGGCTGCAGGACAGACTGCCAGGCCACATGCAGTCTATGGGCCACATGTTGGACATGCCTGGACTAGATGATCTTTGGCACTGGAACAGGTTGCCCAGAGAAATTGTGGATGCCCCATCCTTGGCAGTGTTCAAGGCCAGGTTGTCTGGGGCCCTGGGCAACCAGGTCTAGCAGTTGGCAACCAGGTGTTTGAACCAGGTGATCTTTAAGGTCCCTTCCAACCCAAACCATTCTATGATTTTATGATGAAAAGACTCCGCAAGTCTTTTCCAAATTAACTATTCTATTCTAAACAGACAAGATTGGAGTAGATTTTTCTTTAATTTTAAAGAATATCTTCAATCAAGACATAACTTAGCTAGCATTTCTTCTCAACTTTAAATGTACACTGAAACTCTTCAAAGAGGCTCTCATGATCTTTGTCTCTGTGCATATGTCTGGATAGGTCAGAGATAAGAGAAATGCTGAGACTATCTTAGTGTATTAGTACAGCTTAGATTTTGCCTGACTGTTGGCTTTTTTTTTTTTTTTTTTTTTTTTTGCTTTTTTTAGGTGAAACGTGGAATCCATTAAAGTTGCACTACCAGTTACGAAATGTCCGTGAACGGTTAGCTAAAAATCTAGTGGAAAAAGGTGTCCTGACAACAGAGAAACAGAATTTCCTTCTTTTTGACATGACTACGCATCCTCTCACAAACAACAATATCAAACAGCGTCTCATCAAGAAGGTTCAAGAAGCAGTTCTTGACAAATGGGTGAATGACCCCCATCGCATGGACAAGCGCTTGCTGGCACTCATTTATTTAGCCCATGCTTCAGATGTTCTGGAAAATGCTTTTGCCCCCCTCTTGGATGAGCTGTATGATTTAGCCACAAAGAGAGTGCGGCAGCTTCTGGATTTAGACCCTGAGGTTGAATGTATGAAAGCCAACACAAATGAGGTTCTGTGGGCTGTTGTAGCAGCTTTCACAAAATAACTGCAACCAGACTTAAATGTTCTCTTTTATTTCATGTAAATTGGTTATTTCTCTTCTATTGACTATTCATATTTTCTGTAATTTGTACCTTCTCAGATGATTAATCCGTTCTTGTTTAATGGGAATTAAAAGTGTTGTATTCCCTCCTTCTCTGTGTATCTGTATAAAGGATTCTGCTGGTACAAGAGACCTTCCTGTTTAAAACGACAACAGAAAAAGCTCGTACTGCATTCCATTTCCTATTAAATTTATCTCAAATACTTGATTACTTTTCATCTTATTGTTACTGAACTGTTTTAACATGGAAAACACCTCGAGGAAATGTGCATGCAATTGGATCACTACTCTCAGATGACAGATATGTGCATGCATAGTACTGCAATTGTACTTCTGCAGTACAATTTATAACAGATCAAAAATGTTTTTTTTTTAAATATTTGAAGCTTTATGTTGAAGTGTCTGTCAAGGCATTTCATACATAGGCGTTGTTTCAATTACATCTAATAAAATTACTTTAAAAGCAGAAATTCCTTTAAGCAGCTTTGTCAGTAGTTCCTGTAAAATGCCTCATAAATTTTACTCTTCCTATAAGTCTCTTGTGTACTTTCATTAGAATGATAGCTGAGTCACAAGGCTAGTGTGAAAAGATTCAAATGTTTCATAAAACAGTTTTGGGATGGGATACATTCTATTATATTGTATATATAGATCAAGCTGTATATTAACAATGACTCCATCTTAGTATTTTGCAAGATCTGCTTAGATGTACACCTGGTGCCCCTTACTTCTTGTGAGCCATTGCCATTTGGTGGAAAGAAAGGCCTCTTTTAAAGAGCATGTATGTGAAAGCTGTTTGTTTCCAGTGCCTACAGAGTTTGCCATCCAGGTATTCTCAGTCTATGTATTGCCATTGATAATCAGTGTACAGAAAGAGACTACTTTCTGTTATTGTTAGGGTGTTTTATTGTGTTTTTGTGGTTTTTTTCCCCCTCTTGTATGCAAGAGGGCTGTGACCAGTATGATTCTTTAGTACAGTTTTTAATTTTTTTGTACACAAGTTAATGTTTATCTTTTAAAGGTCATAAACTACACTCTAATAACAAAGTTAGTCCTAGCAGGTGTTGTATGTAAATGGTTAGGAAATAATGACTACGGTTCAGATGGTTAAGATTTCTGTAATGGGACACTCTACTTAAAAAAAAAAAAAAAACCAACTTTTTAAAATTAATTGCTTCTTTATCACTGTTTGTTACATCTCCTATTGGTTTCACAGTGTAAATATGATGCATTGAACAAATTAAGCATTGATTTATATATCTTTTTTCCTCATAATGCAGATTTATTGCGGGGCTTACAGGTGTTTAGAAACTTTATTGGTTAATATTCAGAGCAAGAATACTAGATGGTATATAACTGTAGAGTTGAAATTTAAGAGATCCCTTAATCCATATACTAGCTTTTTACCTACAGTAAATAAACTATTATCTTGAAAGTGCCTGAAACAGAGCAAACATTTCATTTTTATTTTTGTTGTTAATTAGAAAGGTTTTATTGCTTAACCAAAATCTTTAGTTAATATCCTTATTAGTAGAAAGGGTTTATATTACATAGATCAAACTTACCCAATCAGTGGTGTCACTCAGAGCTGCAGGGTTCATGACTGAGACAGGCCAAGTTAGCTTGTGAGCGTGCAGCTGTGCCCACTGTGAGTAGACTCTGTCTTGAACACAACTCTACACCCTCATCTGTGACTGGACTTCCAATTTTGTACTTATTTTAAATCACTTAGATGCTTAAGTAGTTGACTTTAAAATACAAATTTATCATACCTTTAAAAAAGTTAATAACAAAAGTTGTTAAAATATGGATCTTAATATTTAATGCCACACTGTACTTTCAGTTCTTAAATGCTGTTTCTTTAGAAAAATGAAAGTATATTGTATTTCAAACTCTAGCTTACAAATAAAAAGACTGTTTTCTCCGTTGTAAGATGCTGTGTTTAAAACTTTGAGGAACTTGGGCATGAACTTTCAGCTTGGAAATTTATTTTAAACTTTTTCAAACCATGATTGCTTTTAGTGGAGGAAAAAATGGAAATTGCAGTACTGCTCTTATATTTGGCAGCTTACATAATACTTTCTGTACTTGATAGTATATGCTAACTCACTGCTTTCATTGTCTCGCAATGTTTTCTCATTTTCTGTAGCTCTTATAAAGAAGAAAAATAAATTAGTTGGAAAGGTCAGAAAAATAGGAAAGTATGCGGGAGCAAGTTGAATGCATTTTTTTTTTTTAAATAGCTTTGGAAAGCTAAACTACTTGAAACATGTTTTAGACTGATATTATCTTTCATAGCCTCTTTTCTGTCCTCTCATCTTCATTTTGTGTTTTTTTTATGTTCCTGCTGAATTTCGTGTTAGGTTGTGAAAGATAGAGAGTTACAAAGTTTTTGTCTCCCTTAGAACCAACATGCTTAAAAACATCACCCTTCTTTAACCACCTCCAGAGAGAAGAGGTCGTTCCCTGCCCCCCCAGCTAACTCCCTACAGCATTTACCACTTTCATCAACTTTATTCTCCCCTCAAGGTAGGACCTGCGTGATAGGGGGAACTTGTATTAGGTGTATCAAAGTGCCTTCTGATAGGTTTGATGTAGGCACAGAGTGGTTGGTGAAGAGCAACAGTACCTTTTGCTCAACTCAATATCAAACTCAGTGTTGAAGTATAGAAAACCGACAAGGTAACTTGACACGCCAATGAGTTATGTCAAGCAGGTATTCCCTTTATTACAGCACTGGATGCATGGCGGATCGCACCACCAGCATGCACACCAAGAGAAGCAGCGACTACATACTTAAAGGCATAGTGTATACATAGTCATTACATTCCAAGGACATGGGCAGAAATTCCAAGAAATAATTAACTTCTCTGGTGGTTATGGGATGAAGGATGAAGTCATTCTCACTTGACCCTTATTCATAGGAGGGCTATCTGTTGTTTAAGAAGATGGTTCATCTTCTCTGCCTGACTGCTTGCTTAGGACCTATAAGGGGTGTGTAGTTGCCAGTTGATTCTCAGGAGCTTACTAACCTGCTGTTATACCTGTTCACAAAAATGAGTACCCTGATCCTTTGATATCATGTCAGGCACCCCAAACCTAGGTTCAATAATATCCTTGTACATGCCAGGTTCTTCAAAACCATTACTCAGGCAAGACTTCCTGCCCCGTTCGCAAGTAACACGCTGTTTACAGCAGGAGTCTCCAGCCCCGGCTCTCTCTCTCTCTCTCAGTCCGAGAGTTCTGCATATGAGCCACCGCAGGGGGGTGGTGCGGAGCTGTTCTCGTGCCGGCTCCCATCTGCTTCGGCCAGTGCAGATGACAAGCACTTATACCATACCCTCAATTACACTTCCGCATACCCTCAATTACACTTTCACAAACCATGAATTACATTTCCTTATACCATCAAAACTGTTTGTTCCACTCCCTTCAAAACTGAATCATGAGAACAGTTTTTCTATACTGGGAGGACAGCCTTTCACATAACTTGAGCAGATATAAGCTGAAGGACAGGAGGCTTGCATAAATGTAAGCTCAAGAACAGAATGTGGAGGAGGCTGCGGAGCTTGTTGTCAAGTGAAGATAAGAAAGTGGAATAGATGTCCTGTTGTTGAAGATAAGATGGCAAAACAGATGCCTCAGCTCAACGTAACATCAGTGGGAACTGGTTAGGGCTACCCCCCTTAAAAGGTTGGAAATTTACAGCGAGAATGACTTCATCCTTCATCCCATGACCACCAGAGATGTTAATTATTTCTTGGAATTTCTACCCATGTCCTGGGAATGTAATGAATATGTATACGCTATGCCTTTAAATATGTAGTCGTTTCTCCCTTCGGTGTGCATGTTGGTGGAGCGACCCCCCATGCATCCAGCGCTGTAATAAAGGGAATACCTGCTTGACATAACTCACTGGTGTGTCAAGTTACCTTGTCAGCTTTCTTGAATTCAATTGGTGAGCCAGCCAGGAGACTCTCTGCTTGACTGTGGGACCCGCTAAGAGGAGGAGTCCCTGGGCCCACCAGCAGCTTGTCAGGGAGGGACTCCAACTCTCAGGCAGATCACTGTGGGAGTGAATTAAGGAATGACAGGTTATTGATTAAGGTGCAAGCTAAGCAGGAATTTGGAGAAAACAGGATAAGGGACAAGGTGCTGTGATGGAAAAACAAGATAAAGGATAGAGTGCTGTGGTAAACTGAATGGGAAGAAAGTAAACATCACGAGGAAGTGCTGAGGCATTGTCAGCAAGAATCAGTTTACTTCTGAAAGCTGAACACAAAACTAGGCTAAAGGTGAAGATTCAAAGAGAGGAAGACTACTAACTTCATCCCCACGACCACCAGAGAAAGACCCC